>CAKAOH010021027.1:0-37111 GCA_916701665.1 Sebastiscus tertius | reverse complement strand
CAGGTCGTATCCACGTGGACCCTCCGCTGTTTCCTACTTTTTTCATTTCGGCTTGCTGCGGTTTGTTTTGGTTGACGGATACGGATATGACGTCACGTTACTCAGACTACAACAATGAAAGCGGTAACTTCCTTCTACCTCCACATAGACTCAAATGAAGCAAATATATCAATTCTGGCATTAAAAAAAATCTATTTTCAAAATCCCACCCCTAGTAGTTACTCTCCAGATTTAGCACGTTTTCATATGGAGGTATGTCAAACGTGTGTAAAGGATACATGATAAAAGATCACATGCAAGAGGGATTAGCATTCATTTTCCCCTTCAAAATGACACGTGGAAGCAGACAATGTTCAATCCTCTTGGGGCATCGTTATACTTTTGTTTTAATTCATGTAAGTATCATGCTAACAGAGATGATCTGCATGTTTCTGTACAGTACATTCACATGTTTTTCCCTGAGACTAATATGCATTTCTTAGAAGCACTGACACAGTTCACAGCTGTGATGATGGGGGCGGGGGTATCGGTTGTTTTAAGAGTGAGTGGGCTTCACAAGGGCTTTAAGAGAGCCCTCTGGTAACATTTCACACTCTATATCTGGTCCGTTTTGACTCACAAAGCCTCGGATTCCCACATAGATGTTTCTCACAGCGCTGCCCCCCCCAGGTACCAAGCAGACGTGCCTCGCCTGCTCCGCTGCTAACAGCCGTAATCTCACAAACCGCATGCGCTCATTACGTCGGGCGCGCAGAGGCAAAAAAGCCACACATAATTAAACAGCGAGTGTTTTAGCTAAACATCTTATTATGTTTATTGACTGTAATGACTCAGATGCACAGACAGACTGCCACAAGGTTGCTGGCGGTGAACGAGTGCTTGAAAAAGAGAGAGAGAGATGAATCCTTCACGGGCGTTTTTGCTCTCGTGTGACTCCTGACTGCTCTTTTCCTGAATAGCTCGGCAGCCTCGGAGAGTAAATAATGCCATTTGGCAGATCACATTTGGAAATAGCAAATGTTCATTCAAGCTGATTTATTCCGAGTTTAATGTTCTTGTCAGCGGTAATTTATACTCGCTGTTGCGGCTCTGTCAACTGGTTACAAGGCGCCATGTTACACTTAATTTAGACTAATTGCATCAATATTATGTGCGAGTTTCTTTTTGCAACAATAATGTACCACTTTTCTGTTTAAATCAATTTCATCATACAGGTTTAAGTGTTTTGCAGAATATTAGAAAGTAAATTTCAGATTGGAGAGGAGTGCATAAGTAGGAGATAATGTACAGCAAGCCGGTCATTGTTGTGAAATAAACCCCGACTGGGTGATGCCGCATCCCGACGGGTAGCAGAGGGGTCTCTCATCGCCCTGAAGGGTTTTTTTCTCACAACAATAACCCGCTAGCTAACTTATCCCGCTTATTCCGACATCAGAGCTGCGCCCATAGCAACGGTCTGTTATACATAGCAACGGTCTGTTATACATAGCAACGGTCTATTATACATAGCAACGGTCTGTTATACATAGCAACGGTCTATTATACATAACAATAGTCTGTTATACATAGCAACGGTCTGTTATACATAGCAACGGTCTGCTATACATAGCAACAGTCTGTTATACATTGCAACGGTCTGCTATAAAGAAATAACAGACCGCAGAATGCCGTGATTGACCAATCAGAATTGAGTATTCAACACATCCTTGTAATAATTACAGACGACACTTTGCCTAACGTGATTCAATCAAATATGTATAGATGTCTCGATAAGCAATATCCGGCCACTGCGTTTGACGGGGGAAGACTGAAGAGACACGGCGGCGATCAACCTTAATTTATTAAGTTATCGTTCCACCAAAAGGGGATGCGGCCTTGACTTTTTGCGAAGTACCCGTATGTGCCGGTCTGATGTATACAAGAGACTAAAAGTCAGGATTTCTTGGCCTCCACTGCTTTGATTTTTACTATTTGAAGTCCGTCAACCTTGTGTGATACTAACTTCCTTTGTTTTTTCTCTCTGTTCCTTCCAGTTTTGGACCTGCCCTTGTGCCAAGACACACAGGACTCTGATGACAAGTCTTCAGGGCCCTCTACTTTCGTCCCCAACCCTGCCCTCTGGAGCCCCAAAACCCCCCGCCTGGAGGTCACCGTCATCCCCCGGCCCCGCCCGTCCCCCATCCGCCCCCGCATCGACCCCTGGAGCTTCATCTCGGCCGGCGGCGGGAACACGGCCGGTGGCCGCAGCCCGCACCGCTTGGACGGCACCTCTCTGGGCTACCAACCTTCGCCTACCAACCCGTTCACCAACTGTGACCCCTTCCCCACACCGGACTGCGACCCGTTCGCCCTCAAGGCCGACCCCTCGAGCGGCTCGGACGCGGCTTCGCCCTTCGACCCCTTCTCGGCTCCCTTCCCCACCTCCCGTTCCGCCCCGTGCTCCACCAACGGCTCGCCCACGCTGCCCACGTTCCGCATAGCGCCCATCAACACGGCCGACTCGCCCCTCATCGACCTGGGCTGGGCGGCCTGCGGCAGGCCCCTAGAAGGCACCAAAGAGAGAGCTCACCCCCGCAAGACACTGGGGCTCAAGCCCTTTAAGTCGCCAACGCAACTCAGAGACGATCGGTTCTAAACCTGTGGCGAGGCCCGGGTTTTTATCATGGCAGTCCAGGACCCTTTTCCACTACTATGTCCTACATCTGAACGAGGATTTGGAGTCTTTTAAATGCACACCCGTCACTCAGCCCACTGAGGGAGGTGTCCCCCCATGGGAGCCCCAATCATCGCAGGTCCTATTTATACGCCAGCCTGCTGCTTCGGAAGCCGGAAAGCCAGCGAAAGCCAATGGAGGGTGGCACATTGGATTGTGGGATAGCTGCCTTTGAACCAATAGCTGGGACCCATTTCATTCTCCCTCTCTCTATCAGGGTTTGTCTATCCCTTTTGAAGGAGCGGATCACCAATCCCATCTTCAGATCCTATCAGACTGCTCATATCACCTGCTTTCATCTCCCCCCCACCCCCACCACCACCACCTTTGAAGCATTGTGACAATGCAGAGGTGGATAAGGCGACTTGCACAGCTTCATCTGCCTCTACCTCTCTCTGCGAACTGAAAGCATTCAGGACAATGGAAAAATTGGAGTGCCTTATTTCATGACGTGTTTTCAGTATATATCTTTTCAAGATTTCTTGAATGGTTCTTCTGGTGCGTAGGGAAAGATGCTATGAATTTGGCTTAAAATTTTTGCAAATCAGCTTAGCGTTGCTGTGGAGGAAAATGTCGTGTGCGTGTATGTCTAGACTCATTGTTCAAGGAAAGCTTTTTTTTTGAAACAGCATCTGCCTGTTGCATTATGGGAGAAAGCACTCAGTGGAGTAGATATTCCAGGCCACTCATGAAGACAAACAAAAAAAAAAATCCATGACCCAGACATTCCTCTTTGGAAGCAGATAAAATTCCAGTCACGTTCCCCCTTGAAATGCCAGGGATTGGACAGATTCATTGTGCTGGCAGGCAGCACAGGAAACAAGACGGGGGGGAGCCCTCTGCGTTCCCTTCATATGCCAAAGAATGCCACTGTGACGGCGTAAGGGTTTGCAAATACATTGTTTTTACCTCCATGGAGTGCCAGACGGGTGGGGTCTGCCACACTGGACAATACAGAGAAAGCTCAGACAATCACAGATAGTATTTCAACTTTATATACTTTTCTGTGGCTATCTTTTTTAACCTCATCCAGGCTGTCTTATCACGACCCGTCTGATGCTGCAGGAAGGTTCAACCAAAAATACTTTCAAGTATTTGCAAATACTACGACACATCTGTATGGAAGCTTCATTCAATTATTTATTTGTGCGGTCCAACCGGAGGAGTTGTAGCCTCGCAAAGCCAAGTCAAATTTCCAAATGTCAAAATTGACATTGACCTGATTGGACGAATGCTCGCACAGCTGTCATGAGTCCCTTCTGCCAATTCTTGAACTAGGTTGTTCTATAAAATTAAATTAAAATGATCCACCAAATTTTATTACTTGAAAAAATATAAATAATCCAGAAACAGGCTGTGAATGTTCAAAATCATGCTACATTTTACCCCCGTAAAATTAGAAAGGAATAGTGCAGGAAGAATAAGTGATGTTAGTGAAAATTCACGAAGGATGGATGGATGAAATCATGGAGATACATTAAATAAACACACATTTACAAGTTGGTCCTCCATTTCTGAGGTCCATGTTTTGCATAAGTCGCGGCCGTCATGAAGGCGGTGGTTGTCCTTTCACTTCAGTCAGTTTGGTTCTCAATTGGCTATCGTTCTTTCCCACGTGACTGCGTCATCGGCTGTCCTCGGGGTTCCCCACACACAACAGGATATTATAAATATCGAACATGTGTAATATTGACGATTTGACATCGGCGCGGCCAGGATGAACTTTCGAGCCGATCAATCCGACTTTAATCAGGAATATCTGGCAAGATAATCTTTAGAACCATCAAAAAATCTGAGCTTTGCTGACAATTGTCGGGAGGAGGGAATCGGGCCCAAAATCGGCTTGATTCTTTTGTAGCGTGAACCTGGCATAAGCAAAAACATTCACTAACTACTCACATATCTAGCCGGGCTCAGTCAAAGCTGACTTGAGCTCAGGAGACGTAGGCCGGCTTTGCGAGACTAGAGTAGCAGGGCTCCTAAACGCTTGTCCCTCCCAGTTTTGTTTTAGTTAAAAATCCATCCTAAACCATTTTAACACTGCTAAAAATAGATCTGGCAGGATCCTGTGAATAACTGTGATGTCAGGTTGAGACACTTCCAGAACAGATCAGAGCAGAGAAGTTCAACACTGAACAGCAATAACAGGAGAAAATTAATTTTAGAGGACACCGGAATATCAATATTTTTCCACCAACAGCAGTCTCAACAGACCGGAGTGCACTGGAGCAACAACTTGCCCTTTCACTCTTGGTTCACAATCATTACCATCACTGATCGTTACTACATACTAAATGTTCAGGCACTTTCTCTGGAGCTTTTTTTTTTAAAAGCATCTTGGGAAATGTATGACGTGAGGCAGGTTGAGGGACAACAAATAACCCCTGGAAAGGGTTGGATATCATAGACCGTATCCAATTATTAGTATCCAATATTGTTTTTAATGGCAGTCAAGGGGTCCTCCAGCATGTGCTGTATGACCATACTTAGTTCAGGTCAAGCATGTAAGCAACTGAAAGAGACCCACTTACACATGGGGGCGAACTCGCCCCGTTACCCGCATCTTTGCCGGAGCTTTACGAGGTACAAACGCTGTACTGATTGGCTCCATCACTGACACCGTGTCATTGGAGGACAATGGCGGCTTTGTTCTGACGAAGAGTGAAAACCTTGTCTCCAAAGGGGAAAGCTTTGTGATTAGCCTAATAATCCTTCTGACGAACAGAGGAGGCTGATAGTGATAATTAGCCTCTCGATAAGAGTAGAGAGCATTAGCAAAGCGTTCAGATATTTGGTTAATTAAATTCCCCCGACGTTACGAAAATGCCCCGCGCCCTCCTCGCAAGGTATATTGAGTTGCTTCCTGCATCAGCTTATACGATTTAAGCCGTGCCCTTTTTTTTTATGCATAAAGTTTCAAAGACGGGTTGAGCTATCTTTCCTCCCCTATTTTCGTTCTTTTTCTTTCTCTGTGCTGCTCAGCTGCTGCCCAGATGAAATCATCACCGCCGGGCCTCACCTTTTTCTACGTCCTTCGCCTGCAGGTGATGTGGGAGATCTGTCTTTCTTTTTTTCCTTCTCACTCCCACACTCCTTTGCTTCCTTCTTTCTCTGGAAAGTTTTTCTTGAGGGCAGTTTTGTCCTGACACTGCAGAACGTTCAATTCAGTAACAGCCAGGGTTCCATCCGGGAAAAAAGAAATGGCATTTGTTCTAGGACAGAGTCCATTAACCGAGCGATACTCATTTTACAGAGGCAATTGAATTTGTTTGAAAATTGAAACGGGAGCTTTATTGAATATTTCTATTGCACGTTAATGTGTCTGTTCATCATCTCCTGGACATCCAAGTAATACTCAACAGTAACAAAGAGACACAGCGCTGGTGAAGGTCTCAGTATGCTTCAAACCTACTTGGTTGCACAATGTGTCGTCCAACCACATCTAAAGCTCTGTTTATACTCGCGCGAGACACTGTAGTTACAAAAATTCACTTGAAAGCCACGATGATGTAATTTTCTGCCGCGGCTTCCCTACAGCGATTGTAAACCAGGATTAAAGGCAAAAGCGTCACGGTCTTGAGAAGTGAAGCCAATGCTGAAGTGCCTTAAACTTGCATTATTTCTAACAGCCAGCAGGGGGCGACTCCTCTGGTTGCAAAAAAGTGTATAGATGTCTATGAGACTTTCTCACTTGATTCATTACCTCAGTAAACATTGTAAACATGAGTTTATGGTCTCAATCACTAGTTTCAAGTCTTCTTCAATACAGCATGATGTTCATTTAGTAAATTATGGTCCCATTTAGAGTCAAATAGACCATAAAGCAGGGGATGCTTTAGGGCGGGGCCAGCTTGTGATTGACAGGTTGCTATCACGGCGTTGTCCGTGTTTTTGTTTTAGAACTTTAGCAGCACTCGCTATATTATAATTTAATGGTTTCCCTTTAAAATTAGGTATCCAATGCTCTGTAAACAGCAAGTATCCACCCTTCTTAATCTGACACCGAAACAAGAGTGTCAAAAGTATTATGTTGACCTCCAATCGAACGACTTACCTTCCATCACCGTGGATCCTCCTTCCCGGTGTGCAAAAGTTGGAGGTTTGATATAGAATCTGCCCCTCTCAGCAGTGTTCCCTACCTTCCTCCCTTCCTGCCTTCCGCTCTCTTGTCGTCACCGCTAACATTTCACCGACGTGACAAGTGATGAGTTATTGCCTCGTCTCCTCGTGTCAACACACAAAGCCACAAGAGCTATCCTGTGATAGTCATTAGGCCTGGATGGCTGTTATTGTCAACAGAGCTCTGCGAGGGGAAATGATACATGAAGGAAATTGAGATGATTGAAACGTCTGGCAGATTATTTCTGTCACAAAATTCTGTGTGTGTGTGTCAAGTATCCACTTCAGCCTGCCACTCATGTCTTGTCTGAACGTTCGCTCACTTTAATTTTCCCTCAGACCTGATGTTGAAACGTGTTGCCTTCCGTTTCTCCGTCTATCTCGCGCACGTTGAGTCATTTACTTTAGTATAACTTGTTATAACGGGAGTCACTGTGCTGTACACATATTGGGGACGTCCTCCATCCATCCATCCATCCATCCATCCATCCATCCATCCATTCATTTTATTCCGCTTATCCAAGGCTTGGTCGCCGGGGCAACAGGTTCCATTTCGACACAAAGGAGCAGCGTCTCTGCGCCGAATGTCCGAGCTCCTCACCCTATCTCTAAGGCTGAGCCCAGCCACCCTACGAAGGAAACTAATTTCGGCCGCTTGTATCCTTGATGTCATTCTTTCGGTCACTACCCAAATGTCATTACCATAGGTGACCCCCCTCGGGTCATTGGTGTCCTCCTGGAAGTGGTTAATTTGAAGTTGATCCACCTTCCTGCCTGTCCATAGAAACACATTAGAATACTTAAAATGTATGCTTATTTTTTACATAAACAAAACCCTCCTCCCTCGGCCTCTTAATCTGACAAAACTCCAGTTTGGTAGCTGACGGATTGAGCGGGACACATTTTTTGAGAAGTCTTTTGTGGACACGGACGTCCGATATTTGGTTTTGGCTGTCAGATTTAGGAACCGTAGCCGCCACTCCTCTCCCCTGAGCTGACAGCCAGCACTCTAATAAGAAAGCACTGATGAGTTGTTTGTGACGCTCCGCTCTACCAGGCGTCGGCCCCCCTCTCCTCCACATCCGTCATTGCAAATCAGCGTCCCGAGTACAAACTTGACAGGGACAATGGAAGTGAATTCTCCAGCAGGAAAGAGAGAGAGAGAGAGAGAGAGCGAGCGATATCTCTCGCCACCGGTGATCCACTCTCAGCCCCGCGGTGGCATGGCGGCAGACATGATTTGCTGATCTTAATTCAAAGTTCAAGCTCAGACCATTGCCCCTAATCAGCGAATGGCAAATGGTCAATACATTATATGAATAAAAGCTAATGAGACGGCACAATAGAGGAACCCGAGGCCGTGACCCTCATCACTGCGTGTGATTGGTGGTTGTGTGTTAAAGAATTTCAGCTGAAAAATCAGAGCTATTATCAAGAGGGAAAAAAACAACAAGTGAGCTCGCTGTTCGCTGTTCGCCGGCTTTGTGAAGGGTAACAGCAACACATTTAAAGCTTAATTTGGCTTCATGAACAGTGGATATGTTTACATGCATACTAATTATTTCATTTACCCTTATTAAGCCACTGATTCAAATTGAATCCCATTGTTGCGCTTGAATTGAACTCTCCTGATTACTCAAAGTTAACAGAGCACGGTGTGCGTGTAAACTTCCCCCATCTCTAGTGTTTGACTTTAAAGAAGTCGGGAGTGTATTTGTTAAATTGCTGCAGCTCCGGTTAAATCATGTTTCCTCTCCTTCACGGTGACTGAGAAAATTGAAGGATTGGAGGGAGAAACTCCGGATGAACACGTGTCACATTTATTTTATTGATGAAAGTCTTACCTTGGCGGGTCAGTGAAGAGTAAACTCTGAAACGACAAAATAGATGGCCTGGCATTTCAGTGGCTTTCACCCCATTTACCTTGGCTGCCTTTGCTTGCTTGTGTTCAATTAAGTGGGAGGTTACAAATATACCTGGTTATCGGCCTCGTTTCAGTTGTCTCCCAGCCAGCCCCGTCAGCGCCAGAGACACATTATTGCTCTCTCTGGCTCGTATTAACTGAAACACCTGCCCGGGCCTTTGTTTGGCATTAACAGGCCGAGACCAAATGATCAAATATGACCTTCCGTCGACTGTACAGGAATTGCACGTCCCAAAAGGGATGTGGACAAAAGCCCGTGTCTGCGAGAGGCGCTGCCAGGTGCGTAAGCTAATGCTTGCTCTCTCAAAGTGTGAACATTATTCCTAATTCTTTTCAGTCTGCTCACTCAAGGTCACCATCTGCTGTCCTCTTTTTTTCTGTAACGACGAAAACCGAATGAACGGGAGCCACGGAAAAAGGAGGTCCAATTTGTTTTCCGAGACCACATCGACGGCTCTCGGTAGAAACGAAACGCTGGTGCTCTGTTTAGCAAAAAATAAACATGGATTTTTATCTATGAGGTTATTAAGTCCAAGGCCTCCACACACACTCATCCTCCCTCCACTCGACAGCCCCGTGGTCGTGATTATTGTCCTGCCGAGCTATTGACACTCAATTACCTTGTGATCTTCCCGGAATAGAAGCCGTTCAATCTGTAAAATTTCTTGTTTTCTAGCGTGTTGAATGTGCTGCAAACCAATTGGTTGTGTAAACAGCCCTCGTGTCTCGATTATGGAGACCGCCAATGATTTATCATCGTCTGCTCAACATTGTTCCTTCAGATGAAAGGACTGAAATAGCTGATATCATAATACTATGTCATACTACGTGTCAGGGTGCAAGTACGGCCTATTTGACGTCCTTGAAGCTTGGCGATGCACTTACTACATCTTCGGCAATATCTTTCACCCGCCTCGCTTCGTTTTCTCTCGTTTTAAATATGCTAAGAAGATTGCCCACCATTCCCTGAGTTTGCATTTCCAACATTCTTCCCATAACCTTCCCATTTATGAATGCCTTTCGGAGGTAAATCAGTACGTTTGGATGAAATCGGCCATTCCCAGGCTAGCTAGCCCCGTTAGCTACAGTCTAAAAGCTGGCCCACACTAAAAGAGTCCACACATGACGACATGTTATAATAAATTTAACAGTTTTGTTGAGATCTCGCAAAATCTCTCGTGATCAATCATGACTTTAGTGTAAACAAACATGGCGGACGACGGGCAGGAAGAATTTGCGATGTTAGTTTTTGCACTACTTTGTGCTGAAAATTCATAAAGAAAAAAGAAAGATAATGGATGAAGTCATGGAGACACGTTAAATAAACACTCGACAAGTTGCTCCTCCATTTCTGAGCTCCATCATCGCATTTCGCATTATCTCAAGCATTAGCCGCGGTTGCCATGACAGCGGTTGTTGTCCTCAGCTTGGTCAGCTTGTTTCCCAATTGGCTATTGTTCTTTCCCACGTTACTGCATCATCGGCTGTCCTCGGGGTTCTCCACACACAACAGGATATCTGATCATAAATATTGAACATGTTTAATATTTATGATTTGACATCGGTGCGGCCAGGATGGACTTCAGAGCCGATCGGGGGATGTAAAAAAAAACACTCTTAACGTACCTCACATCGCAGGAATAAAACAATCAGGACTTTGCTGACTGTTGTTTGGAGAGGGGGAATCGGGCCCAATATCAGCTTGATACTCGTGTAGTGTGTACCCGGCATAAGATAGCTTCGTTCTCTCAAAGGTCAGATACGCCTAAAATAGTAAATGGCACAAATTTGCATGTCAGAGTTCACAAAAACAATGACAGGCAGGTGAGAAAGTGACAAAAAACATTCCAATTAAGTCAGCAGCAACACGCTTAGGGCTGCTAATGGTTACAAATGGTGTCCAAATGTCCGATGTTGTGACCAGTTGGTGTTCAGACCCGGGATGTGATCGTCAGTACTCTGATTTAAAGCACAAATATAACTGAGGATAACATATTTGACGGAGGCGTGAGGGTGTTTAACAGTAGGTGGTCTCTTTCAGGTGCTAGGGCTTGAATAACTAAATGATCCACAGAGGCAAATCTTCCACTCGCAGCATCACAGTACTGTAAAAGGCTTTTCCTTCTGACAGCTTCCCACCAGCCGGCTATAAGGACATTTTACAAAAACTTATACACAGGAGGGGGAAAAAGTGGATATTTATAAAAATGGCCATCTTTTTACACACTGGATCAAAAACTATTTCTCTTTCTAGATGGCCATGGACGCGGTCTACGTTAGGATGACGGATTGATTGCTTCATATGAATAAAAAACAACGTTGTATAGGTTTTCACTGGAGTATTTAAGATGTACGTATGGGTGCTTCACATGAGGCAGATTCACTTTTACATTCCAGTCAATTCGACCAAATCTGTATCAAAAATGATTCCTCTACAAGCCTATTTGTGTGTAGCAGAAAATTCAAGAGAATTTGCCTGGTAGAGCTTGAAATCCGGTTCTTTGTGTACATTGCAGCAAACCTGGATCTCAGTCTAACGTCTCCTTGGGGCACCCATACTGAATTTGTATGTGCATAAAACTGCTAGATAGAGATGAGGATTGTGTCGCTACCTTAAGTAGTCAAGACAAGTTCGACCTCCTCTCTGTCTTTGTATCTATTTGCTTTTATTGTCATTGTTCCAGATTCATTTCCATGTCTATGTGTGTGTCAACCCAGGCGATGTGATAACACAATTGCATTGCCCTGGCAGCCATTTTTACATCTCTCTCAGAACTGTCTCTGCTCGTGCGAGCTAGAGGTTTTGCGGTCGTCGGGCTTTGGTTATTTGTTATTGTTGCATTTTTGTGAAATCTCGCACTGGGCTGGGCCTAATCAACTGTTTTTATTGTTATGTGTCAAGAGGACTATTTCTGTATACAGTATGTGAAAAATGTTTTTATTTCTCTTGACTCATTATAAAGGGTTTTAACCTGTGGAAAAAAAACAAAAACAAAGGAAAAAGCTCAAAAAGAGATAAGACCAAATAAAATGTAACACTCCTGACCTGTTTGTGACTTTATTCACAGAAAAGTTCACTTAGCAATCTCTGTCAACCTTCAAACTTTAAAGCAAATTGTTTATTTTTTTGAGGCTGATTTATTGTATTGGTGTAATTATTATACTTGGTAATTGTCATTTTCATCCACTCACTGTCAGCTATGGAAGCCCGGAGAGGACATGCATGTAATTATCTCTCTGGTGTTGCTTTCTTGTCATGCTAAGTAATTATTTTATGATTTCAACACAATAATTATTATTTTGTGATCACAAGGATGTTGACAAAATGATTATTTTCTGTTTCTGAGAGTCTCTATTTTGTTTTTGAAATGTGTGATTAATCGCAAATGAATCACACATTTTTTTATCCGTTCAAAATGTACCTTAAAGGGAGATTTATCAAATATTTAATACTCTTATCAACATTGGAGAGGGCAAATATGCTGCTTTATGCAAATGTATGTATATATTTATTATAGGAAATGAAAAAAACAACACAAAACAATGACAGATATTGTCCAGAAACCCTCACAGGTACTGCATTTAGCATAAAACAATATGCTCAAATCATAACATGGCAAACTGCAGCCCAACAGGCAACAACAGCTGTCAGTGTGTCAGTGTGCTGACTTGACTATGACTTGCCCCAAACTGCATGTGATTATCATAAAGTTGGCATGTCTGTAAAGGGGAGACTCGTGGGTACCCAGAGAACCCATTTACATTCACTGATCTGGAGGTCAGAGGTCAAGGGACCCCTTTGAAAATGGCCATTACAGTTTTTCTTCACAATAGATCATCGTGAAGATTACTGTCCTTGCAGTATCTTACAAAAACTAACAAAGTGGAATTGCTAACGTCAGTCGACTCGTCCAGCTGTATGGCGAAGCATGGGCTTGCCTTTATTCCTTCCACAGGTTGCCATTCGATGTCATCACTCATGTTAACAATTCTTCTGCTCTCGGTGTCATTGGAGAGCGGTATTGACTGAATTCTGGTTGCAGCAGCCTCCTCAAGTAACTCTCGGCACATATCCACAGCGCTTGGCAAAATAAGCTCCTCTGCAATCGTAAAGGGTTTCTTGCTACGAGCTACAGGAGCAGGCAACCACATACTGTATGTAGCTTTCAAAGTGGCTTTTGAGTGAGTTGTTAATGTTGTGATGACTTTCTGTTGTGCCTGAAGCCTGTCCCCTTTCCTTAGGAAATATTCTTTTGGCTTCCAAACACATCCTGGGTGCTTTGGGTTTAAAGAGACTATTTGTAACTTTCAGAAATGCTTGTTAACAGCGACACCTGTGGACGTGAAATCAACGAAAGTCAGCGTCGAGCTCGCGCTTGCTCGCTCTAAATATACCTGAACGAGCATCGCTCAACACAGTGAGGCGACACACGTCAGCTAAAACTACAATATCACTCTATATTTCAGCTGCTTGGCAGTAATGTTAGCTGACCAGACGAAGGTCTCTCCATGAACATGATTTAGATCTGATCTTAGTGTTGGCTTTTCCTGCCTCAGCGCAGGCTGATGCAACGGGGCTCTGCAGGGAGACACCGGCACCCGGTAGGTAACGAGACGATAACGTTACTCGCTGAGGAGCTCCGTTACTTCACAAGACACGGGAAACCTCTGTTGGTCTGGAGGAGCTGCAGCAGTTATTTCTGCACAAACGTCCACTGAACATTCACTAGATATTCTCAGAGTTAAACTAACTCTTCTGCAGTGTGGAGTGAGCGCACGTTCACGTCTAGAGGTGGAGCGAGCTGAGCGAGAACGCGCGCGCTGTCTGAGTGAAGGCAGGCAGGCAAAGGAGGAGAGGCAGCGGCCACACGCGAATGCGCATATGCGAGTGCGCATGTGTGTCAACCCGCTACATTTATACGCATAAAAAGTTACAAACAGTCCCATTAAGTGTCTCTGGAGCTTCGATGTGATTATATCAGCGCCTTATTTGAAAAGATTTCACCACATTCAACACACTGTGCTTTCGGCTCAGCATCACCGCCTGCCATTACGAATCCAGATTTAATGTATTCAGGGTCATATTTCTTCACCACACGCTTTGGGGCTTTTACTGGCTGGGTTTTACTGGGTTGTCTCCCACATCACTTTTTCGTTTCAAAAACCGATTCATTTTATGTCACTGCATCTGAGGAAACCTTAGCTAGCTAACAGTGGCAAACACATTTGTCTCAACCTGATTGGGTTTTACCCAAGGCATATTGAAGGAGGCTGCTTCACACTTCATCACGCTTCATCAACGCGGCATATTCTCAATGGCTGCTCTATGGACAGTGGCAATCCATCGGGTAGCTGTCAACATACCAACTAACCTAAAATCCCTTGATACTCAAAAAATGGCTAGAAAAATATCCCGTCTAGCTTTCCGTCTAGTCACCTCTAGGGTTCAGATGTGACCATTTGCCTCCAGCTGGCAGCTCCCTTTAAGATTAAATCTAAAACAATCTCAACCCTGGCACAGAAGGGAGAAGGATATATCCTGTTATTACCATATTACGACATCTTTTCACATCATTTACGGTCCGTAAAATGGAATGAACACTACCATGGTTCAGTGGAAATAACGGCTCCGTATGTATGTGTGTGTGCGTATCTTCTATTTCTGTACTGTAACAGTGGGGTAAAGACCTCCTGTTGGCGGTGAGACCAGCTGCTTCACGGCTCTGACTGGTGAAAACGGGGTGAGGATAGCGCTGCTGTGTTTTGTCTTTTCAGCAACACACACATTTTGAGCCACTCTCAGACCCATGAATGCACTCACACCTTTTTTCCACTACGTTAATATGTTGTCAGACCAGCGGCCACGTGCATAACACTGTGTAGATTCACAACTAAAACTACGTTTCTACGTATAAACACACAAACCTCATTTCTGCAGAGTCTCAGTGTCCCCCCCAAGGCCTTAAGCCGTGAACCCTCAGGGACTTTACTGACGTCACCTGGTCAATGGTTGAGTGTGCGAGGCTGCAAGGAAATTGTATAAATATGAACGGGACAGCACTTTGCAACAACATGTCACGTTACCGTTTTTATTTGACGTTCTTTTACTTTTTGCTCTCGCCTTACGAGAAAAAAGGTAAAAAAAAAATCAATGTTTTTGTCAAACGGGCGAGCAGCTCCCCCCAGAAGGTGGCGCCATTAGGCGAGCGCCTATATGTCCTATGCCTTAAGCCAGCCCTGCACTTTTCTGTGATTTGTTAACTACCAGAATTTCAGTTTTTGTAAATGAAACATTTCCTCTCAAATAACTGCTGATGCTTTCCTGGATTTATTGTATCTCTTTGACATTTTTTGTGCTTTACGTCGTCTGCAGACAAACACCTGAGGAAGAGGAGTGATGACGCTACAAGCTTCTACCTGGCTCTGCAGGCCACCAGCTCCGCCAGGACTAAAGCAGCGGACATTGAGGCTGTGACAGCGTTCTGCAACCGGTGAGTACATATATTTCTTTAAGCTGACTATTAGCTGACCTTTAGTGTTTTGACAACTTGTGCATTGTGTCGTTGTTAATGTGTGTGCCAAATGTTTCCTATATGTTAACCATTGGTAATGATAATGAGCCATGTGGACGGTCGGTGCAGTGCAGTTTGACCCGGTTCTTGCAGTCGTAGTTCAGCATAGTGTGCGTTCATGTCAGGTGGTGCCATCCCGTTGACAGTGATGGTTGTCTATGTGCTGAGAACTTATAACATAGCACACAAGCTCACAGTTTCAATACCATCGTGAATTCTAAGTACTTGGTTTTGTGTTCTGTAAAGCATTTAAAAATGTTTTGTGTGTCTGTATAAGTGGTTTGCTGTCTGTAACTGCATGCCTGCATAGCAGTCAGTGTTGTAGTTCTGTGTGTACAGTCACAGTGAGGCATAAAATACAGACTTCAGCTCACTGAAGCACGCGCATGCATAATGTACTTGTATATTCTCAAACAGATTTACAGTTCCTTGAGGTCCTTGGGTGTCTGGGGCTCTATGGATTCGCCCTCAAGCAGAGGACGATTCAAAGGCAGTTTGCCGTTTTTCTAAGTGAGATATACGAGCACATCAGGTCGATCTGGTGAAATGCACAAATTAAATAAAATGTTCAACTCTTTGAAGTTTAGTCAACAAAGAAAAAGTAAAGTTACAAGCTAAAAATGGATGCAAAAAATGAAATGCACACAAATTTTTCTTGGGCGCTACCCACATAGTCAGCTGTGCTGCTCATCCCACAAATGCATGATCCTTACAAGTTGGACATTATTGCGAAGGTAAATAAACAGGCTTTCCAACCATGTAAAATACAATGCCAATTAGCATTGTAACAACAGAGAAATAATCCACCAAACACAAGTTTCCAAACTTTTTTTTCCCAGTTTATGTGTTAGGTAGGTAGGTTCTTTTGGGCTTGTTTCTATAGACCTGGTTGCTTGTTGCTGTTGTGAGATCTGGCAACACTGCTGGCTAGCTCACGGCTACCGCTCTGCACTGCTCTCTTACGGCGGTTACAGCTCCATCCCGACCGATGGAGCCATCGCAGAAGCGTAGCACCCCCCTGTGGTTTCCCCCCCCTGGTTAACACTGTTGGCTCTGTTAGTAGCTCTGCCTTTGTTTTCACTGTTAACAGTGTTAGCACCGTTAACTACAAGCCGCTGGCTCAGCTGTCGCCATGTTGAGAGCTGTGCAGAGGCAATATTAAAAATGCTTCCAATCTCGCATTTAGCATCTTTCTCAGTCGGTTCTCAGATTTAACCATTCATAGAATGCAGATATCCATCAGGTCGCTGTATTGTCGATGCACAGATTCTATAACGCTGCTCACAGTCGCTCTGATATCCATCTGCAGTATTTCCTGCAGCTTGGACTTCATTGATTGCTCGATTGTTGCAGGTCGTCTGGACCCAGAGGCAGAAAAGCAGCTTCATGCTCCCCTCATCTCACGGGTCACAGCGTGGGTGATGTTGCTTTTGGGAGAACGTATATATACATTTCTCTGATTGAGACAGATAAAAGTGCCCAGAACGATTATCATCTTCAGGAAGTGAAACATTCGTCTTCTTCTTCACGGCTTCAGGACTAGTATAAGGTTTAATCACATCTTGAGGAAACATCAGGGTTTGCTCCCTGTTTCATTTTATTTGGCTCCTCCGCCAGACAAAATCGTTTTTACTTCAAAGGCAGCTAAGCAGAGAGCAATTGAGGGAGACTGAGAGAACTTCATTCTCACTCTTCATTAACGTTGATAAGACGTTCTCTTTGGGGAAATAGAAGACCCTGACTAGTGGGAGCCAGATTTGATTACTGAACTGAGACAAAAAATTAGAACACCTGATGCTCCGCTCTGTACATACAGATGATGCTAAGAGATTTAAAGTTTATTCTGAACGTGGGGAGACTTAACACAGATCAGATGACAGTGTTGAAGATGTCTGGGAGTTAAAATAGAGACAAAAGGTCAGCGATAATTAACATATCAACCTGATGGGCTGTTTTTTCTTGTTTAAACCTGCAGTAGGCAGAATGTTTTTTGCACCATTGGGCAAAAATCCCATAATAATCTTTCAGTATGTTGTAATTCGAGGCTTTTACATAATGTCAGACACTTAATAACAGCTACTAACGTTAACGGAGGTGCCACTGAGTTATTATTATGAGATGTTCAAGTTCTACTCAGTAAAAAATTACTATTGGGCAAAGGTAAATTACAACATTATCATGATGTGTTCAAATGTAATCTCGTAAAATTAAGCTTTATGGTGAGAAACTTGAATATGAGTATGTGGTAATTCGAGGCTTTTCCATAATGTCAGACAGTTAATAACAATAACAATCGGAGCCTGTTGCGGCAAAAACAAGCACTTTTAGTGGACGTAAATGACGGTGCCAGCTTGCCCCAATAGGATTACATTGCAGTCTCCCTCAATACTGGACCCATTTCAGAAATTGTTGGCGCTATTCGTCAGTCAGACACAAAAACATGGGAGAATGAGGTTGAATAATAGGTTGAAAAAACCTTTAAGGATTGGGGAGGAAGTAGAAAGAAATATACTTTCTTAATTAAAATTGCATTCATTGATTATTTTTCTTTCTTTTAGGCCACTTGGGGGAAACACTGACATATTATCTCCTCTTAAAGTTGTTAACTTGTTCCGTTGCCCTCACATGGTTTAAAAAAATAATCTAAAAATGCAGTTTTCACTCACACTTGTGGATAATAAATAAGCTACACCACAAATATTTTTCAAATGGTTTAAATTCTGCATATATTTTTGTCTTTTAATAGTTAATTTAATAGTTTATTTATCTTTTTATTTTCAATGTGGGTATATTCATTGATGAGTAACTTTGAGTTTTATCTACCCCATATTGATTATAATACATAAAATATTCTTTTCTATATTAAACAGAATAGAATACATCCATCATGAGTCATATGAGTAATTTATTTAAATATACCAAATATATAAAGGAAAAAAAACAAAGCACTAAGTGCTCAGTGTGACGGCGCTGCAGAGTCACACCACTGCGCTTTACAGACTTTCATTCACAGTGTCCATGGCAACGAGAGCCTTGGAGACTTGCGCCAGGGTAGAGGAGGGTCAGGCGTTGCAGAGAGTTCCTCCGTCACGTTCCTCGCTGACGCTGCTGATTCTCCATTCTCTGTGTTATCCAGTTGACTGACGGACTTGATGAGAAGGGAAGAGAGTCGAAGTGAAGTGCGGCGCGTTGCCTCGGCCGTGCCCAGCAAGGTCAAAAACATGAGACGGGCCCTCATTGCATTCTATCTCGTCTTCGCTCGAGACACAGAACATCTGGGGCCAGATGTATACACGATACATAACCATTTCCTAAACATAAACTGGTATGTATAAAAGACGAATGTGCGGTGAGAATGCACGCATCTCAGATGTAGTGGAGTAGAAGTAGGAAGTGCCATGAAAAGAAAAGACTCAAGTGAAGCACAAATACCTCAAATTTGTACTTAAGTACAGTCGGGGTATAAAATCGCCAGGCCATCCGCCACTTTGGCAGGCAGAGAAAAACAGGTTCCTAGTTGTCTGATTTATTATTATTATTATTTACTTATTGATGCTTTCAGACAGTTCCGCATGCACAATGACACATACGCACGCTGTATCGTGTTTCAGTTTGTTTGTGACTGGAGCCACGGCAGAGAGAAAAACAGCCCTCCAAAGTGTGGCGCTACTAAGGGGACGCACCGTATTTTTCCCTGATAATGCAACACTGTCAACAACAAATCCGTGTTGAGATCAACAGGAGGAGAGTTAGTAACGTTAGTAACGAGCAGCACAGTTGTGTTTGGTTAAATAATGGAGCTACTAACGTTAATGGAGGTGCCATTGAGCTATTATTATGAGACGTTCTCTACTCTCTACTCTCTAAATTACAACGTTGTCATGATGTGTTCAAATGTAATCTCGTAAAGTTAAGCTTTATGGTGAGAAACTTGAATAACTCTCCTGGATGGGTGAACTGGGGACTCAGTTGTCTGTTGCGCTCATACACTGCAGCTGGTGATAAATGATGGATTTAACCTGTTTGTGCTTCGGCTCATCTTATTTATTGAAATATTTTTGTAATTCCATGAAATCTTTTACTTTTAACATATATTGTTAGTAAATTATGTTCTTATACAAATAGACCATAAAGCAGGGGATGCTTTAGGGCGGGGCTACCTTGTGATTGACAGGTCGCTACCACGGCGTTGCCCGGTCTGGGTGTTTTCGTCTTAGAACTTTAACCCTTTCACAGTGTGTTTTCATTTCATGAAAGTTAATTACAACCTTTCTGGTGGCCTAAAAATGTATTATTCAGCGTTTAGTTGTACTTAGCTCCGCCCTCTTGTAGCTTCTGGTTGCAAAGAACCAAGATGGCGACGGCCAAATTGCAGAACTCAAGGCTTCAAAACAAAAGTCCACAAACCAACGGGTGACGTCACGTTGACTACGTCCACTTCTTATATATAAAACTTTTTCCATTGCACATCTTTATTTACTCAGATCTCCAGTAGGTGCAGTACAATTTTGCTGTTGATATGAAAAGCTTCTCCACCTAGCCTCTCCATAAACTACTGTGGTCATAACCTCCTGGTGCCTGCACTGCTGTGGCATGACCTGAAATGAGCCTTTAAGTGAACTGAAACAGTTTCTTTATTTGTTCCTGTATTTATGTCTTTTAAAATGTCCCTTTTTATTTCTCAAAACCAAGGCTGTCTGCACTTACAAAAGTTCTTCAGAAAAGGCCTCAGACAAGAACTGTGTGCAGGTAATTCTCAGGAGGTCACACACTCGTTCTCACATCAGCAAACCCGTGTTAAATATGAACCCCCGTCTGAAAAGGTTCTAATTAATGCTCAGAAATAGTTACTGAAAGGCCACCTTTCTGCACGGAAAATGGCAAAATTAACATTCTTGTCATAATTTGGGTCCAACTGATGAGCTTTCTTTGGGCCATTTCTCATTATTACCTCTTAAAAACACCAAAAATCTATATTTCTCAGACATGTATCCCACCAAATCTATTGAATAAAGTCTGAAATTTGATATGCAAGTCATTCACAACCATGTGTCTGATCATCATTTTGCAAAATATCATCATCAGCAGCAGTGACACAAGAACTAATAGTGTTTCTATATGAGCTTCCTCCATAATGTCTCTCCTATTTCCAGCCTGTCAGAAAATGTCAGAACCTGGGGCTTTAAATCTGTTACGTGCCAATCTGATGCGCGATATGTGCTCACGCCAGCCAAATTACACAGTGTCCTTTTGAGGGGTAACGAGTGAGTCAGAGCAGGGAGAAAAAAAGAAAAAGCCAGTAGACTGATAAGACGGGCTTATAGCAAATTGACATTGGAACAAAAATGTCCCCTGTGCAGTAATAATGGAAAACCAAGACATCTCAAGCCAAGGATAACAGAGCTCCCTCTTCAGTAATGTTATTACTGAGCTCAGGAAAAGACCGAATGGAGTCATGAAGCCAGTAGATAAATGTCTGTTGTACTGTATAACAGACATGCATTAATCAGGCTGATGAGGATATCCATCCAGTTATGTTTGAGCAGATGTAACCACCAGAGGGCAATGTGTTAGTGCACAGCCAACCTCCTGGGCGCAGCATGACACTTTGTGCACTAACCTATTCTATTAATTGCCACTGTAGCCTGCCATTTCGCCGCTGTGGTTTCCCACCTCACACCGGCTGGATTGTATATCAACAAGCGCATCGGGGTCAGAGGTTGAGCGTGCGTTTTTCCTTTTTATCTCGCTCATCTGGAGGCCCCCTTTGATGAGCTGCTGTCAGAAATAGCTCGGCACGGCGGGGCTGACTAACGATGTTTTTAGATGAGATGAGAGTGGGATCCTCCCACCGCGGAGAGCTGCACGTAACTGAGGAGGGCTGATTGACAGATTGAGATCATGAAAATTACAGACAAAAAGTGTCTTCATGGGAATGTATGCAGAATTAAAATATTACACCGTCAAGCACACACACTTATTACAAAGACTTCTGATCTTCTTACTGATCAAAGATTAATTTTCCAATTTGTGTCAACATGAGTCACCTGAAGATGACATCTGTCCTAAAACCCAAAGATATTCAAGAAGCTGGAACTAGCAAATTTCTGGCATATTTAAACTAGAACTACAACTAACAATTATATTCATTATTGATTCATCTGCTAATTACTTTCTCAATTAATCATTTAAATGTCAGAAAATAGTGAAAATATTGCCCACCAGGCTTCCCTAGGCTCAAGGTAACGGCTTCAAATGTCTTGTTTTGTTCAGCCAACAGTCCAAGACCCCAAAAATATTCAATTTATTATAAAAGAAGACAAAGAAAATCATTTTCAAAGGGCTCCCTTGACCTCTGACCTCAAGACATTTGGATGAATGGAGGGTGTGAGTGACACACGGAAGGCTGGGTAGCATACGAGGCGGTGCGCCGCGACCGGCTCTAGGTCGGCTTGGAAAGGCTCAGGGCGAAGACGTTTCCCGTGGCCGTGACAGTCCTCAGTTTACCCCAACCGCATCGTGCCCCCAGGGCGGGGTTTGGCCCATGTAAAAGGCGCCAGGGGTCTGTGGCGATGTCTGCATCCCACCCGACCCGTCTTGAAACACGGACCAAGGAGTCTAACGCACACGCGAGTCAGAGGGTGCAAGCAAAACCCCGTGGCGCAATGAAAGTGAGGGACGGCGTGCGCCGGCTGAGGTGAAGCATGAGGACCCAAAAGATTGTTATGAGAGGTTAACATTGCGCTGTAAAGTGATATCGGTGCCGTTGTATCGGAGCCGTTTTGCGAGTACGAGTACATGAGCTCAGTATCGGACCCGATACCCGATGCTGGTATCGGTGCATCCCTACTGAGGACACATCTTTGGCATTTCTATACTGCAATACTCTTGCAATCATATCTGTGATAAGCTAAACTGCGTCAGAGACAGATGATGGTTCAACAACTCAGTCTTCTTCTAGGCTAAAAATGAGCACTAAGATATCATCACCTCCAGAAAGACTTCAGACATCCTGAGGTGGTGATATCTGCATCTTACTGATCAAAGATTCATTTTCCAATTTGTGTCAACATGCGTTGGGTCTTGCGTCGGGCCTATGTCGTTACATTGCAAAAAAAAACCATCCATCCTCTCGCTTGATTTCACAACTAAGCCGCATCAACAGGAGCATGTCCGAGATAGGACTGTGAAGAGCACGCCAGCGAGTGCACAAACAATTACGCCGCACAAAACCTGCCTGTTTTGTGGCACCCGATAAGAGGGCCCTGAATAAAATGTGCCTGCATGCATGAAAGACTTGAGAGGGAGAAGTGTTTGCAGGGTAAATATTGCGGTTGGCCTTCGTGCATGTGTACAAAACAATTACATGCTTCATTGTTGTGACAAAAACGGTCCGAGACAGCAGCTATTTGCTGTTAATTTAGCTTGAGAAGTCCCCAGCAGTGGAGGGAGGGGGATTAATTGTATTGGATACTGTATGTAAGCAGCTCCTGCAGGCTGCTGGCTGTGAAAGACACGACTCTGTAGGATGACGGATACAAATGACTCAACCGTACTGGGCACTGGGTTTGGTCTCATTACTGTGTAGTGGATCCATTGTGGATAATCACATTTTTTAGCTTAATGGATGTGAGTTTAATGCATCTTTCTACATTCAGTCAATTCAGCAACTTCAGCAGCAGCACGGTTACCAAGACGGGTTATCTCCGCTGTAATCGATGACTACGTCGCCTGACTTTTAGTCTTGATAAAATGATATCACGGGGTGTGAGCCCAGAACGATCAGACACACTCAGAGAAAACACAATATCCGTGTTTGATGTTAATCAGCTGGGTCAATCGTCGGCTCATCTCCAACGCACACAAATAAGCAGATGAACTGTGACACATGAAATTTGAGATTTAAAAGGGGACATATTGTGCTAAATTTCCATGTTCATACTTGTATTTTGGTTTGTTTACATGCTTCATTGTTAAAAAAAAACACTTTATTTTTCTCTTACTGTTCATTTAAATGTCAGAAAATAGTGAAAATATTGTCCACCACACTTTCCTAGGCTCAAGGTAACGTCTTGAAATGTCTTGTTTTGTTTGGCCAACAGTCCAATACAACCAAAATATTCAATTTATTATAGCAGAAGACTAAGAAAACCAACAAATAATCACATTTGGAACCAGAATGGAAGCGATTGATTGCTTATCAAAATGTTCACTGACTAAATCATTTCTGCTTTAACACCCTGATACCCGCAATCCCGACGGACTTTACTGTCTTTCAGAGGCTCTAGTAGGTTCAAGGAGAAGGAGGCTAAATAACGCTGAGAAGTTGGGCTGAATTTTAGCGAGGAAAAACTGGCACGGACATTTTTAAAGGGGTCCCTTGACCTCTGACCTCCAGATATGTGAATGAAAATGGGTTCTATGGGTACCCATGAGTCTCCCCTTTACAGACATGCCCACTTTATTCAGTATAAATGTGTTATTTTCACCTATTATAAAATGGTGTGTTTGAATATTTCTGCATACTGGGGTCCCTAAACAGTCTTTGAATTACATGAATTGGGTGTCACTGTAAAGCTGAGACTCTTGTGGATCCAATGAGCCCAACTGTATTCATGTGTGATGATGTTAGCCACCATAGGAGACATTTAATTTTTTAAAAACTTGATATTACTGTGTAAAATGACCTGTGGTGACCTCTAGGATAATCACAGCCTCATGAAACTTTACAGCCACAAACTGGAGACCTAGAGCTTTCAGAGGATGGATGGATTTCCTAGCTAGATTAACAATAAGGGACTTTCTGAGCAGTTTACACAACAGAAGTGCTCGCCAATCCAATCGCTAAAAAATGCAATTCTTGCAGAAATCTTAAAAAATGTCAAAAGTTTTTGATCCCAAATCACAGCATGGCTTTTTCTATGGTGTTCCTCAAGGTCTTGGTGTCTTAATGTGGTATTTTGGAGGGATTATTGATTATTTTTATCAATTCTTGAGTGGAAAAAAATGGTTAAATTTAGCTCCAAATCTGTGTAAGAAATGGTATCAACCCAAAAATTGCTGCAACAACTTATGAGACATAATAGAGCATGGGGATGGACATCAACTTGACACACAGTGCTGAGCAGCATCTCAAAGTAATCTTCAGGTTCCCAGCTTTCAGATGATGTACACCACTTCTATGTGACATCTACTGTTGCCCTGCTATCTCCCCCTAAAGACCCCATGTACCCCCCTAAGAAAAAGACAGAAATGGGTCTATTGTGGGTCCCAAAGGGTTAATTGTGACCAAGATAGATACAGAGGACACGTCTTTGGCATTTCTATACTGCAATGATATCTGTGATAAGCTAAAATACTGTCGATGTTAATGTATCAGACAGGCTTTACTTTGCAGCTTCAGACTGAGTTAAATAAAAACATCGACCTGTTATGAAATTAAAGAGCCACATGGTGGTAGTAGGACATGAAGAAGAAAGAGAATAAAACGCATTCTTCCAATGACCAAAAATAACAAGCCCTTAGTCTAAAAATGAGGAATAAGATATCCTCACCTCCAGTAAGCTGTACCTCTGCGGAGGGCTGATGGTGCACTTTATTTATTTTTCCCTGAGACTCTGTCCCTGGGGGATTTGAGAGTCCATGTTGTGATTCATGACCAGCGGTGGTGCAATTGAACACTTTAAGAGGAACCAGGGGTGTATATAGTACAGCGTGAGCCTTAATAAATGGTGTTCTTAAGAGCCATTCATAGCCTGTCCTGAGCAAGGGGGAAATGATGACGGATCGGTTTTCTTTGCCGTGCCTCATTTCTTATCCAAATGAAATCCGGGAAGTCCATTCATCCCGCTTAGTAGATAATAAATTGGTTGAGTTGTTGGCTGTATATTCATATATATACACACCTCATGAGTTGACTCACCTCCGTGCTTACTTCTTCCTCCACAGTACTTCCTCCTTCTCATTGTTGTTTTCTTTCTTGTCGATAAGTATCACTTTAGGTCACTTCCTTCTTCTGCCATTTATAAATGTACACATACAAATAAGTAACCCACTACAGCCAATACTGTTCGATCTCACTCATGTGAGAATCGAAAACCAAACACATTCAAGTAATGATTACAAGTAATCATAGGCGTATTGGTTCTACTACTTCTGCTGGTATCATTCATCCATTTTCTATGCCTGCTTACCCTGCTCACTGTTTCAGGGAGCTGGATCACAGCCCAGCTTGCATTTGGCAGCGCCCGCTAGTATCCACACAAGCACTCGTAGTATTGAAAAGCTGCACCGGGGCCAGTATTCCTGTGTAAAAATACAATGACTGACAAAAACTATACTATGAATTGCAATTGCAGAGACACAAATTCACTATTGTTGGCAGAAGTTAAGTGAAATGGAAAGCTAAAACCTCACGTAGACAAAGTACTTGCACTTTAGGGCTCTGGAGGGAAGAATAGCTGACCTGTTTTTTAAAGGAATATAACATCGAAGTCTCATGATCTTTGAGTATCAAGTGATCAACTCCTATATCCATTAGGGATGTCACGATATCAGAAATTTAGTAGTCGATACCAATACCAGTGAAATTCCACAATTCTGTACCACGGTTAAAAACTAAAGTGCAGTTCACAGCAACAACAGACAGTGAAAGTGATCTTTTGACTGTATACTGACATCATACCAGCAACATTACTACACTTTTAATGTCTTTATCTGTAGAATATGTCACAGACATGAAAAAAAAGCAAAGATTTATTTTTATAAATCAACACTTTCAAGCGTTTTTTTTTTTTTTTTCTGTGGACAGAATTCCTTAATTTGTGTTGTAGAACATGCAGTGACTTGAATGAATAAAATACAGGGTTTTATTTGTGGATTATTACTATCATTTATAAATTAATTTAATTTAATGCCAGAATCGATATATTTACTTCATTTGAGTCTATGTGGAGGTAAAAGGAAGTTACTGCTTTCATTGTTGTAGTCTGGGTTACGTGACGCCACATCCGTTCCGTATCCGTCAACCAAAACAAACCGCAGTGAGCCGAAATGAAAAAGTAAAAAAACTTAGCGTTTGTGGGTGGAAAACGCGCATTTCCCCTTTTTATTTTGCAGAGTTTCTGTTAAATTTTGCACCACATTTGGATTAAAATGTAAGATAATGGTAGGTCTTCTCTAATTAGACACCAGATCTGTGGTATATGTCACTATGTGAGAGATATTATTAGCATCCAGTAATGGATCCTGTGAAAGAGCGATTGAAAAAGAAAAAGCTTTTGATTCTAGCGAGTTTAATTATGTGTTTGTGCTGCTAATAAAGAAGCACTCTGTCACGTTGGTGATAGCTTTGCAGCAGGTGGGAGTTTGACAATTATATATTCTGGAGTAACTCACAATTTGAAAGGTGTTGATGTTGAAATCCGGGCAGATTTTTAATGAATCACTCCTTGATATGTTGTAGCATGTGAATCTTGATCAAACGTTTGAGTAAATGAGATCCCAGGAGACCCGGTGTGATGCTATCACTCTGCTGCTTTCCATATATGACTGACAGGTACAAAATGAAAGGGTTTACCAATCAGCATGTTGTTTAGTGTTTTAGTTAAATAATAATTTATAATGATAATAATATTACTTTAATAAAACAGTGCAGTTAAACTGAATGTTAGCTGGCATCATGAGGTTGGAGGCTCAGACTTCATCCTGGGGATGTTTTTTTTTACACATTCATGAATAATGAGTTATGATTTGCATATCCAGATGTGAACAACTAATGGTTTATTTATTGTGATGCAAAGCGGTGTTGTAATTGTAAGTAAGACGTTTCTCAGAGTGGCAGTTAGGTGATGGTTAGAGGTAGGAATGTTAATTAACTGTTAAACGATATTAAGTATTTTAACTGCTTAATGCTGTCCGTTAAAACGGTTAAAATAAATGTTTATAATTAATTAAAAAGCTGAGAAAGACTCAGAGGAGCGGCTCGTCACTGGTCGAAAAGCTGAAAAGCTGGTCCACCTTAAGAGGCGGAGTTGCAGATACAGGAAGTTGGCTCTGGTCTATAGGAGTTGTAGCCTCGTAGCATTTACCCACCGATAAATAAACTGTACACACACTGTCTGCTACAGCTACGTTCACAGTTATAACGCCACCGACAAACCCACACTCCCCGCCGCCAAACATACACAAGGTCTGTTGGACACTCACAAAAGTTACGCCGCAATGACAGAGCGGCGGCGAGCAGGACGCTACCAGCAGAGCTACAGAAAAACACACTCTGTTTGTCGGAAAATCGCTATCGTTACGCCGGCAGACAGAGTGTCGTTACGCCGGGCAGACACACAGCTGACAATCTGCTAAACTAAATGTGCGTTGGAGACTTTTACTGGGAAAGTGGCTGCGTGTCTGCGACACTACATACAGCACCGTAGCTGCTAAGTTAACGCTCCCGGACGGTGAACTGGGGACGGTCTGTTGTTCTCATACACTGCAGCTGGCACACCGCTGCATTCGAGGCAAAAGTCTTGTTGGTTAACGGTTAATAATCAGTTAACGAGGGTCAGTTATCGGTTAAGAATCTTTTTCAAAATTAGCATCCCTAGTTAGAGGCATTTTGTGACGTTTACTTTACCACAATTTGACAAAACTGACCGTGACCTTGCGGTTAAATATGAATATATTGTGAATATAGTCACTGTTTTTTTAATTTCACTAGGACGATATCTTTAACACTCTAGCTTTGGCATTATTGGCATTATTTACAAATGGTTCAAATATAATTTTTTCAACAATAATGCACTTAAACAGTCAAGTAAAAATAGAATCAACAGTTTGACATGTAGTCTTGACAATGTTTCCCCCATAGCGCACCGCCGCTGCAGAATTTTCTATTATTATTAATGCTATTATTACTGTTATCACTCTATTATATCCACCGCTCTTGATGAATGTTATTAGTCCTATTTGTGTTACTATTATAGCTATCTTTGTCTCTATCTGTCTCTATCCAGAGCCTGGTTCTGGCCCGAGGTTTCTACCCGTTTCAACTTGAAATCAAGCCTCCTTCTACATTAATTAACTGTCTTGAACCACGTTTTCGTTACATTAGGTCGGCCTACTCAACAGTTTTCGAACAAGCTACATCAAATAAATCTGTGTAGCAGAGCGAACATTGTTTTAGCAAACTATTCAAAGATAAATGTATACTCCTTCGCCAACGATCGCATCAATTTGATGAGCAGCGATTGAAATTAACACCGTGGATTTAGTCGCCAACAGCACCGCTATGTGGCATAAAATGAACGCAATCATCTGTGTGACAATGAATCGTCAACTAAAACTTCCTGACAGCTCTACTTGTGAGCTGCAGTGCAACGCTGTGATAAACAATCCCACACTGTGAAAGTGGAGCAGCGGTGATATTTCCCATTTTTTTGAAGGTGTAATTCAATAAGGGCACGGCAGAATGTATCCCGATCCACTCCCATTCAGCGTTTCATTTTCCTCATTCCCTCCTGCTCGTGTTACTGACGCTTTTTCATTTTATTCACTCGTGTTCTTTTTATTGAGAGCTCAATCTTGAAAAATATAGAAATGTTAGCTGAAGCCATTACGTCTCTGTCTGCAGTAATGTGTCACACATACTAATGCTAACATGAAATACACACATGCATACAGCTGCGTTATCACACCCATGTGCTTTACATGCTCACAAATTCATCCACAGTGAGAGGTGCTAGGAATAAATATGTAAAGAGACATAACTGCACAACGACACAGATTGGTTTTATATATATGTATATATACCGTATGTGGGAACACAATTTGCTGACATTGACACACCTGCAGGTATTCACACACTGAGGTCATTGAAGACATTTACATGTACACAAATACACACATTAAAGTTGAACAATATATAACAATGATCGCAATAGATTCATCATTGTCGAGGACACATGCAGCCACTTTCCCTGTAAAAGTCTCCACCGCATCATTTCATTTAGTTTAGCAGGTTGTCAGCTGTGTGTCTTCCCGGCGTAACGATAGCTAGTGTCCAACAGACCGTGTGTGTTTGTGCTACGTTCGCTGCTGTAGCACTGCTGGTGGATTCGTGCTTGCCGTCAGCGATAGTGAGTGTCCGACGGCGGTGAGTGTGTGGTTGTCGGTAGCTGTTAACGTAGCTGTAGCAGTGGGTGTACAGTTTGTCGATGAATAAATGCTACGGCCAAGCCTCCAGGAAGAGCGCCGGTCGTTGATGCCAATTTTCGTAGTGGTCAAATGGCGGTACTACAACTTCCGTGTCCGTCCCGTGATACCATTGGGCCCAAAAAGACTTTTTCCCATAGACTTACATTAAGAAAGAGACGTCTGTAACTCAGCGGATCATTTTGTTTTGAGGTGAATCAACTTTTCAGTATGAACACTTGAATAGCCCTTATTTAAATCATTAGGTCCTAAACGATGTAAAACGCACTAATAGCTGAATCCAGAGTTATTTCCCTGCCTCCGTTCATGTGAATGAGACCCAGACCGAGGCTGGAGGGAGGGCTGGGAGGCGGAGTTAGCAAGCTGTGACGACAGCGTGTCGGCTGTGACCCCGTGACCGAGCGGACGCTACTGTGCCTGCTCCATGGGCCCAATGGATGCGGAAGATCGCCGGAAGATCCGGGTACTTTTTTAGTTAGAAGTCGAGCCTTTTTGACTTCATGCATCACTGAGCAACTCTCATAGGAATGAACGAGGCCCCGCCTCCAACGCTGTATCCAGTTCTCTTTATACATCCATGGCTATAACTCCTCAAGACTCGAGCCAACTTCCTGTATCTGCAGCAGCGGCTCAGCCTCTCTTAAGGTGGGCTGTTAAGGTGGACCAGCTCTGAGTTTTGCTCAGCTTTTTAATTAATTTTGAATATTCATTATAACCATTTTCGGTTAACCTTCTTAATGTCAGTTAACAGTTAAACGGTTAATTATTAACATCCCTAGTGTGTGTGCAGCTGTTTCTAAGATTTAGACGTAACACTGATGTCACAGCGTGCATTAACATTGACTTTCTCAGACGGGCAGGTCTGCCGTACAAAGCTGAATCACTTCCTAAAAAGCTCTTCATCCACACACACACACACACACACACACACACTCATTAGCCCAGAGAAAGTGCAGGCTGGTAATGAGTGGATCCTGGTTGCGTGATAGAGCTGAAGTGTCTTCGGAGGCGGCGAGGTCAGCCGGATGCTGCTTCGGTGCCACGGCAGTTTAATTAGAGCGCTCTATAATGGAGCCCTATCTGGAATAGCCCTTAATGAGCACCTAGTCATTCTATGTGTCCTTAATTTGTTCCACATAACTGAGGCCATGAATAATCTCAAACTGTGAATGATTATCTAAGAGCGGTGGGGGTTGGAGGGGTCGGGGGGGTCGGGTTCGGGCGTGGAGGCGATGAGGATGAGGAGGAGGGGGATTATGGGTGAAGTGTTTTTTTTTGGGGCGCTCTCGCCACGGAGCTCCGAGCCGATGCTTTTTCGAGGTGTGGACAATGCAGCTTCTGCGAGCCTTCGCCGTTGACTTTACATTCCTCAAACACACGCACACAAGCATAAGGGGCGACGGTTGCCATGGCAACTGGGCAAAAATAGTAGGGGAGGGATGCCGGAGGGTACTCGCATGCACACACACACACACACACACACACACACTCATCAACACGCAAGCGCCTCTCAGAAGCTGAGTGATTTTGCAATCTCGCTCCACGTTTGTCTCCTCCCTCCCCGGCATATCTCTCTTTCGCCCGCTCTTCTCTCTCTTCTCTCTCTCTCTCTCTCTTTCACACACTTTGTGGGAGTGTGTACTGTATGCGTGTCAGACAGTGTAATCCGCTGACAGCCAGATTGATAGGTGAGTGTGGCTGCGTTTGTATGGCTTCATTCCAGCAGCGGAGGTTTGGAGGGCAGCTACCTGTTCATCCATCATCTTCCTACTCTGCCCTGCAGTCTGGATTTCTCTCTGCAGTGACAACCACTCTCTCTCACACACACACACACACACACACACACACACACACACACACACACACACACACACTAATACTTATATCCCTATATATTATACACACATGCATGGGCACCACCATTACCGCCTACTGTATAAAAACACACACTCTTGTGCCTGCACATACATACATATACTCGCATGCATCGACGCCCATGTGTTCACGCTGACACGAACACACCCACACAAAAACACACTTCAAAAGGCAAACTTCAGTGAGCAGCCACACACATTTGAACACACACACACACATTTGAACACACACACTTGGCTTCCCTTACTTTTCTCAAGCTCCCTCTATGCCCCATTTTTAGCCCCTGCTCACCATCTTCAGTATCCAGTTATTTAATTCACCCTCTTCCTGCTGCATTCACAGCTCTCTGCCTGGCTCCCCTCCATTTACGCACCGCTCCTTATACATATTTGACTTGTAAATTAAGGCTCTATTTGTGTCATGCCCAAGAGGTGCTGTCAATTAGTCTAAACCCTGTGACGCATTTTGTTAGGAGAGAGAGGGAGAGAGAGAACGACAGAGAAAAAGAGATAGTAGAAGGTGCTGTAGTACCGTAGAGGGACCTCCCGGTGGTAGAACAAAGACCCAGATCAGTGCGAGTGTCACCAGACAGACACCCGACTCCAACCTACTAAGCGTCTTGGCGAGGAAGCGCTGATCAGACGCTCACCCCCTCCGGAGAGCTGCTGATTGTAGGGGAGTGTTGGGATTCACACCAGAGAGGCTGCACACGCCGACTGGCCAGCATATGTCGGAGGCCTGCCGGGGCGTTTTGAACGCTCACATGAGGATTGTAGACATTTACTCACAAGTTAACACGCACCCTGTTGTGATCGAGTAATAATTAGGGTAATTAGGTGATAGTTAGCAAGTAACAAGTAGGTTACAATAAGTCACACAATGGTGAGATTTGAGCCTGTTAGTTTAGTTTTCCACCTCTGATGAAGAGCAGCGCACGGCCGCTTCTCAAGCCTAATGGCCCTTTTTTAACAATTAAATGCTATTTCAGCATATACTTATTAAATAATGTTTATAATAAAGTCATTTTCGATACATTTTGAGGTAAATATTGGAGGTAATTTGGCAGTAATTCCAAAGAAATTTCAAATACTTGATAATCATCTAATTACCATGAAATTTGCGGACCTGTAAAATTAAGTGTTACCAATATTAGGGGTGTCACGAGTCTCCAAATCCACAATTCGATTTTGATTTTAACGATTTTAATCGATGCTCGATTTAAACATGCAATTGTTAGACTATGTTGTCTTGATTCGTAAAGATCAACAGATCGTTGGTTTTATGCACCGACAAGTCATTTACACTTTAAAATTCTTCTTTAAAAAGAGAACTGAACTCCTTTTTTATGTAGAAAGTGTTTCAAAAAATAGTCTGCACCAGTCTACTATATAAAATGCTGCATCTTATCAATATTAGTATCTGTGTGACCCACCTCAGTACATAATCATGACAAAAACAAAACACAAATCGTTCTGCAGTGCATTACATGTGTGCTGTAATCTACAAAAATACGGTTTTGTTGGTAGTTTAGCAAGCAAGTTACTTGTGTTTACAATATAGCAGTACATTATTGATTACAATGTGCAACACATAGTGTGTAGATAATGTCAGAGTACGTGTGTTACTGCAGAACAATTATGTAAGTGCATAAAAAGTGGAGCTGGATGTTCCCCTTTACAAAATCTTATGATCTAAAGGCAAAACAAAGGCTAATTGGTGATGATTGTCTGGTTTTCTCTGTTTTCTATCACTGTAAATTATAAGGTTGTTTTTGCTTATTAAAATGTCAAATATGCTTTTGAATGCGAAGCTGTAGGAACGTCACAAGAACCGTTTATTTCGGTGCTAAGTCAATGCCAAAATGTTTAAAACGTGATGGTACTATAGACTGTATATAAGAAGTAGACGTAGTCACCGCGACGTCACACATTGGTTTGTGGACTGCTGTTTTGAAGCCTTGATTTCGGCATTTTGGCCGTCACCATCTTGGTTTCTTGCAACCAGAAGCGACACGAGAGGCTGAAGCACAACCGAACGCTGAATAAGACATTTTTAGGCCACCAAAAAGGTTATAATTAACTTTCATGAACAAACAGTTCATGTGAAAACACACTGTGAAAGGGTTAAAGACGAAAACACAGACAACTCCCAGACCGGACAACGCCGTGGTAGCGACCTGTCAATAATATAAAACAGATAATAGAGAGGGAAGTATGACCTGTTTAACTTTCTAACAAAAAACAGCATGCAAATGGTACTAAAGGAGTTTATGTTGAAGTACATGGGATTTATCTTATATATTATTATATTACTTTTGTTTTAGTGTTTTGTTGGTGGTGCTGTTTTATTGTAAACATTCATGTTTACGTGCAGCATTTCTCACCTGCAAAGTTGCGTCCTTGAGGGGCTAACAAATTGCTGAATGCATGTTCTTAACTTGCTAGCCAGCAGTTGTCTTGTTCCCTACCTTTTTGCTGGCACGTTGCTAAGCGTTCTTGGCGTTTAACTGTTTCTCGATGGAATAGCATGAAATAGTCTGCAGGAATGTGTTTGCTGCACTCGAAATCCAGCGTGCACGCTCATATATTACAAGATACAACACAGCATTGCTCCATAGTGGTGAGGAATTCCACAGAAAACCTTTTTAATATCAGTCTACTGTGCATTGGCCTTTTTAAAGGTTGTAGTCTTTGAACTGCAGCACAAAGCTCACAGCAGGTGCCTGTGGACTTGCTTTTAACATGCCTGTGTGCTAAACTAGGTGACAGAATGTGAGGATTAACTTCCTGGTTGTCTTTTGGGGACGACTTTTCCTGCGGGAGCCCCACCTCTATCATAAACACACGTTTAAACGCTGACACAAACCGAGCACGCAAACATCTCACAGCCCATTTGAGCTTTTTACTCGGAGGCAAATAAACAGTCTGAAGCTGCACGTCCTTTTCTGATACTCACATGCACCCACACGTGCACGGATACACACTCAAGAGAGCGATGCTGATAATTTGCAGGGCCGACTGCTGAGATGGCGTCATTGCCGATTGTCTGTCTAACCAGTGATGTTATATTATTTGTGAAAGCCAAGTTCTCAGGCGTGTTTACAGCAAAGCTTTCTGCCAGTGGGGGAAACGATTTTGTTTTTCTTTAATTTGATGAATGTCGAGCAGAGCCGGGACAGAAACAAAGCTCTCTCTCTCTCCGTAAAGAGCGGCATCAAGTGCGAGGAGGCCAACTAGTTTGGTCTGGGAATATCTCAGATGTCTTGTCGTAGTGTGATCCATGCATCATATTTTTTTACAGACTGGCGAGTAAACGGGGAAAGCGGCGATGGGGTACATCTCGCAGTAGGATAGAAGATTGGATGATGAAATATGGAGGAAACTCCACACGAAATGGAGTTCTTTCCTTACCTTTACTAACCTCTCTGCTCCAGATTTACAAACAGAGCTTTTGAGTTGATACAAAATCTGTGTGCTGAGTCAATCCCTACAGAGAAAGTACTGCATACACTTTTGAATCGCTGTTTTTTTTAACCTGATCATAGAGGATGCTCTCTATCTTCGGGGGATGAGGGCGTAGAAACACATAAAAGCTAAAGCATTACTCACATTTACCACAATGAGAGACGATAGAACAACAATTTGTAATTAAGGATGTTAATAATGAACCGTTATACGACATTAAGCATTTTAACCGATTAACGCTATCGGTTAAAATGGTTAAAAGAAATGTTAATAATTAATTCAAAAGCTGAGCGGCTCAGCGGCTTGTCGCTTTAAGGAGAAAAGCTGGTCCACCTTAAGAGGCAGAGCCGGAGTTGCAGGATACAGGAAGTCCGCTCCGGTCTCTCCATGGATGTCTCTCCAGCTCGCTTGAGCGGAGGAGTTGTAGTTTCGTAGCATTTATTCACCGACAAATAAACTGTACACACACTGCTACACCTACGTTCACAGCTAAAACGCCACCAACAAACCTCACACTCACCGGTCTGTTGGAAACTTGCTAAAGTTACGCAGACTATGTGTGTGGGGGCGGCGAGCAGGAAGCCTCCGGCAATGCTAGAGCTGCTAACGTAGCAGCACTGTTTGTTGGACACTCGCTCAAGTTATGCCGGGCAGACACACAGCTGTCAACCTGCTAAACTAAACTAAATGTGTGGTGGAGACTTTTACTGGGAAAGTGGCTGCATGTCCGCGACACTACACGCAGCATCGTAGCTGCTAAGTTAACGCTTTGAACTGGGGACTCCCATCAACCAATATCTGTTGTGCTCTTGCAGCTGGCACACCGCTGCATGCGAGGCACTACTCTTGTCAGTTAACGGTTAATAATCGGTTAACGAGGGTCGGTTATCGGTTAAGAACATTGTTCAAAATTAGCATCCCTATTTGTAATGCATATTTAATGAATTTGTTTAAAGCATTGATTATGTGCCTGATGGTTGCATCTTCAGGAGTCTGCAGTCATGCTAGCGCCTCTGCGGCTGTACTTTGGCACAATGGTGCTTTGAGCAAAATGCTTGCATCAGCATGCTCATATGCTCTCAGTGACGATTCTAGCATGTTGCCATTTAGCAGGTAAAATGTTCACCATCTTGGTTTGGCGTGTTACCATGCTAATATTTGCCATTTGGCACCAAGTACAAGTGAAGCTGAATGTTTTTAGTTTTGCCATAAACCAAAAGTATGAGACTAACAAATATTTTGACTTGATAGCGGTGCTAGATGAAAGGTCAGGGGACCACAGTTATTACAGTGTTTACAAAGTGTTTTCATGGCAATCCACCCAATGGTTGTCAAGATATTCAAATAACCTAAAAAAGTGTGTGCTTGTATTTGTGCTGTCTAATTTCCCAGGACTCTTGCCTTTGTCACTTAGAAAATACTAATGAAAATTGCCTCATTGCCTGCAGAGAACACCAGCAGTCTAGAGCAACATGTAACATCTATCTCTACCACGGCCGTCTCTGCAGCATGTAAAACTACACTTTCTTGTACTTTTGTTTTTGCTGCAATACTAAAGGTCACATCATTTTTTTCTTATCCTGCCATGTCTCTGCAAGTTGTTGCACTCAGTCCTCCCCGACCTCCTCAGTCATGGTTGTGTATTTTGTAAGTGAAGTACTATAGTTTCCTACTTAGGTGGAAGGGATGTTGGAATCAGCTGTTTAATTGGTCTGTCATTGGTGCGTATGGAAGTGCATTAATTGCCCTGCATGCCCCATTAGCCCATCATGGATGTACTGTAGGCCTTGTAAACAACGGCTCTGGTTGTGTGTTTAGCAAATGATTTCCAACAAGGTACAAACCACTCTGACTAATCTGCTTAATACAACATGGCAAAGTGAGCGTAGCAAAGATATTGCCTTTCTAAGCAATCAATCAGATGGCTCGTCTCCATGTTGAGAGGTCAGCTGGGATACAGAGAATAATATCACAGAAACATCTGCTCCTACTGCACTATTTTACCCAGCATTCATTCCTCTGATGGCATAAGAAATGTCATAAAAAAGTACACAGTATCATAAAAGATCATAAAAAGTCATGTTATATTATGTCCAAAAAATCCTGATATGATATGAAAAGTCATAGTATATAATGTCAAAAACAGTCATAGCATGATATGCCATAGAAAAGTCATAGTATGTTGAAAAGTCATACTATATTACATACTATACTATGACTTTATTTCTACATACTA
>CAKAOH010021026.1:0-12989 GCA_916701665.1 Sebastiscus tertius | reverse complement strand
TGAAACACACACTGAAACACACACCGAAACACACACCGAAACACACACCGAAACACACACCGAATCACACACCGAAACACACACCGAAACACACACCGAATCACACACCGAAACACACACCGAAACACACACCGAAACACACACCGAATCACACACCGAAACACACACCGAATCACACACCGAAACACACACCGAATCACACACCGAAACACACACCGAATCACACACTGAAACACACACCGAATCACACACTGAAACACACACCGAATCACACACTGAAACACACACTGAAACACACACACACTAAACCACACACCGAAACACACACTGAAACACACACTGAAACACACACACACTAAACCACACACCGAAACACACACTGAAACACACACCGAATCAGCTGTTCGTCATCAGGATCAACAACGTGGAGTTGAAGAAGAAATCAGATCCTTTACTTTGGTAAAAGCACAAATATCACAGTGTTATAATACAATACTGCATTACTAGTCAAAGTCCTGTGTTACACATATACATATATATATATATATATATATATATATATATATATATGTATATATATATATATATATATATATATTATTGTCTTTTCAGACCAAATTAATCACATCAATTCAGAAAAGAACTCGTCTCTCTCTTTGAGCTGATTTTTCTAAAACTTAAACTTTTTTTGGACATTTTTCTCAAACCTTTTTAAAATTTTACTAATAAATTTCGAACATTTTTCACTTATATTTTTTCACATATTTTACTGATAGTTTTCACATATTTGTTGGATATTTTTCAATTTTTTTCAAATTAATTTTTTACATATTGTACTGATAGTTTTTCAGACATTTTTTATATATTTTTTGTATATTTTTTATATATTTTTTGTATATTTTTTATATATTTTTTATATATTTTTTGTATATTTTTTGTATATTTTTTATATATTTTTTGTATATTTTTTGTATATTTTTTGTATATTTGTCAGACATTTTTCACAAAATCTTTTCACGTTTCACTAATAGATTTCGGATATTTTTCAGACATTGTTTACCTAAATATTTCTATATATTTCACATATTTTACAATTTAATCTCTGCACCGAAACTGAAACTTTCATATTTCACAGTCGAATTCTGCGAATGTCGAATGCCGATAAAAACAAGCCAACAAAATAAAATAATGACTTCTGTTCACGCGATCGATCGATCGATCGATCTCCTCGGACTGTAATGTTGATTTTATTAATGAAAACTAGACTTCTCGTGACTAAAGGCCTTCACACACCGGGGGCGGTTCTTTCCGACGTCAATATATTTTTTGTTGTTTTTGTTACGAGTATTTTCACACAAACGTGAATACTTTTGTTTCTGAACAATTTTAAATTTTTTCGGAGCTTTCGCACCGTCAATAAAAACATCGAGCGATCACGTCTTTATTTATGAAACAACAACACGGACAAACAAACTTTATTACTCCTTTCAATCTTGACAAAGGCAGCTCAGACCAGATCCACTCCTTCCCTTCTCACCTTTCACAATAAAACTATTTCTATATCTACGTCTATATATATTTATATAATATTCTATTAATGCTCTGAGAGCCTGTTAATGCATCCTGTGATGTTCTGTGTTTATAGTGACTCCATCTTCTCTGGTGTTTCATGTTATTATTTATGTTTATAGCTATACTGTTCTTCCTATATATACTATATAGTCACAGTGTGTGTGTGTGTGTGTGTGTGTGTGTGTGTGTGTTGTCCTGTGTACTGTCTGTCAGGTTCAGAAGCTTCCAGCAGCAGCAGAGAAGCAGCCAATCAGAGTGTGACAGACGAGTGAGAGTCCGACCATCTGTAGGTGGACTGATGCCGACACAGCAACACGCACGCATGCACGCACACACACACACACACACACGCACGCACACGCACGCACGCAATGCCACTACACAGACACACATCTATAAGATGATATAAATGTGAAAGTAACTGATTACATTTGGTCCTGTTACAGTAACTAAGAGCTGTCTCCATACTTTTATCCACACGGTGACCTTTAAAGACCCAAACTGTTCACATTCAGTAAACGTGCACCGCGTGTACGGAGGACGAAACCTGCCAAAATAAAAAATATATAAATAAATAAATGACTCGATAAATTGATAAATATATATTTAAATGTAGCAAAAGTAATATCATAAATAAATGTAGTAATTAATTTATTGATAAATAGTGACATAAATTGATGTTTCTGTATTAATTTGCTTCTTTATTAATGAATTTCTGTATATAGTATTCCCTTATTTATTTACTCTTCTGTTTGAGTTTCCCCTTTTACTACATATACTATAAAATGTATTTATACATTTTTGCATTTATTTATTTTTATTTATTTGTTTTGCATTTATTTATTTTGTATTTATTTTTATATTTTTGTTTTTTGCATTTATTTTTATTAATTTTATATTTATTTTTAAATGTATTTATTTATATATTTATGCTTTTATTTACTTATGTATTTCTGTATTATTATTTTTTTACATTTCTTTATGCTTTTCTGCCTCGTTATGCAAACGAGCTGTCACTCAACGTGCGTCATCACGGGGTCGGAGTGCAGAGATGGACTATATGCTAGCCAGCTAGCTGCACTCCCGTCTTCATTAAAAAAATAAACGTAAAAAATAAATAACTAAATAAAATAAAAGCAAAAATAAATCAATAAATGAAAGCAAAAATATACAAATAAATAAATACAGAGTAAATGAATACATTTAAATTTAAAAAAATAAATACAAACATAAATAAATATGTTTAATAAATATACTGTATATACAGTACATAGTCTCACTGCAGTTTGTGAAATATTCATGAAATTTAATCATTTGATTCGCGTACATAGACACAAATTTCCCTTTTTTTTTTCGTGACGCTCAGCACGACTTTCAACAACGTATTTTTTGTGCGTTTTCCTAGAATGTCCAGCAACGCGTCACGCACGTGTCAATTTCCACTCCAGTCTTTTCAAAATAAAACTACTTAGTAAGGTTTAGTAAAAGATGGTGGTTTGGGTTAAAATAACTCTGGAAGTGGAGTAACCTAAGTACGGAAGTTACGTGACAAATAAATCAACGTTGACTTTTGGTTTCACACTTCCTGGTTCACGATTACAAAGAAATTGATTTTGTGGGATATACAGCTTTACTTTTAGGTAGGTATAGCTACGAGGTCAAAAACACATCTTTACTCTACTGCAGGACAATGATGATAATATGATAATCACAGAAATGCCACGTTATTGTGGGTATTTAAATAATCAAATAAAGTCAATCAATGAACTCTAAAGTGAAGATTAAAATACTCACTAAAGCACCAAATACCTCCGACAACTAAAATATGGAATAACACAACACATAGACTACGTGAAGCCGTTCACTGATGTGTGGAATTTAAGAACAACAATATAAAATGCATTCATCAACATGTGCAGAAAACACAGAAAGAACCACGAAGGAAACAAAATGAGTGAAACATGAGCAGACGATGGCGTCTCCTGATGTGTATGAAATGTGTATTTGCAGCAGCAGATGAGCCGTGAGCTGGTGTTCTCACTGCGTCTGGTCCCTCAGTGTTTTATTAGCCGTGTAGTGAACATGATTACACGCTCTCATCCCTCCAGTTTATCTTTTATTCTTTGCTAATTGCTCCATAATAGAAGCACATTCATTATGAAAAGGCTGAAAATGAAAAGTGTCGGCACCACATCTGCTCCGGAGCCCCGAGCGTCTGCGAATACGTGTGAACCGCGCGGCCCGGCTGCTCTTCGTTATTATTACTATACAATTTCCATTATCTTATAATACTGCGGAGATAAAAGCATTATAATCACCGAGTGGGGAATTAAAAAATTAGCACAAAGCTGCAGCGCCGGCGTGCTGCTGGTGTCTATTTGTGGCAGCGGAGAGGTGTTTTGTATTTCCATCGCAGTCACCTCCAACTAAAGGTGAAAATTGCACCCTGGGGGGAACAGCTTTGAGGGGGGGAGGTGTAGATTCACCCCATCCTCTCTTTGTCTCCGTCGCCGGCGTTGGATCGTCCCCAAAAATCCAACAACTGTACCGTCAGAGCCGGTTAGAGTCTGCTGGAGACGACGGAGACAGAGACGGACCGGCGCGGCCTCCAGGGAGACTCAAGCTGCTGATAAGCAGCAGAGAGACGACGATGATCTACCTGTTCACACCCGTTCACACACGGACAGAAACGTGCCGGTAAACAGGAAGAGGAAACGCAAACTGTTACTTTAAAGGCAAAGATAAAAAGTGAAATGTCAACATCAGCGCCCGGCAGCAGAGCTACGCTTCCGCCATTTTGGACTGAAAGAGACGACCGGACGCCAGTAAAACGTCCTACAAAGAGACGTACAAAAGTAAAACTACATTATTTCTATTCTACCGTCATATTCTAGTGAAATTACCTGTGTTGAACAATACAAATATTATAAATATACATACTATTATAACTATTTACTTTCTTATTTACTTATTTATTAAACTTTTTTGCCCGGCTGCTTCCCAGAGGAGCATAACGTGAGCGACGGACATAAATGGAAGTTAGAAAATGTATGTAAATGTAAGAAAAACGTGATGAAAAACCAGATTTGCTGCTTTTCCTTGAATAATGTTAATAATTGACATTTTCACATATTTTACGAATAATTTTCTGTAATTTTTCTGACATTTTTTTAATATATTTCACTAATAATTTTGGATATTTTCCAGATATTTCACTAATCATTTTCTGAAATTTGTCATTTATTTTTTCACATATTTTAAGAATAATTTTCGGATATTGTTTTGACATTTTTCAAATATTCTTTCACATACTTGAAACAAATGTCTGAACTTTTTTTTTACATATTTTATTAATACTTTCTTGACATTTTTCACTAATAATTTACAGATATTTTTTGCATATTTAATGTATTAGTAATGATATTAAAGTTTGGACTGGAAGGTGTCACTTTGGGCTCTGCGTCATTGTGACGAACATTTCTCACTATTTTCACTATTTTTACAAACAATGATAATAATAAACCAAACAATCAATCGATTAATGGAGAACATAAACAGCAGATTAATCAATAATGAAAATAATCATTAGTTAACTCCAACTCGACCAACTACAACAGTAAAATCCTGCTTTTACATGAATTAATGAGTAATAATAATACAATGATAGAATATATAATAGTACAACAGTCACAGTTTTATGCTTTAACTACATTGGACTGATTATACGGACGTGCTTTTACTGAATGCAGGACTTCTCCTGTAACAGAGTATTTATATACTGTGGTATTAGTACTTTAAAGGAAGTAACGTCCTGAATGTGAGTGAACAGTCAGGTGAGCTCTTCTCCTGTCAGGTGTACTACAGTATGTGATGCTTGTACTGAAGGAGACAGGGAGGATAATGAAGCAGGAGAGCTTTCATTAGCAGATTCACAGCAGCTCATTAGGAGAAGCAGGATGATGACAGGCTAACCGGCTGTAAAGGCCTGCTGTTCTGAGCCGCTAATGGCTCCGCTAACCTCTGATCTCTCACTCAGGTAACTGTTTACCTGCATTCCTCCTGACACAGCCTCCCGCTGTCCTGTTAAAAAGTCACCGAAGCAACACCTGAACATGAAAACGAGGAGAGAAGAGGAAGTGACAGGTAGGAAGGGAACATGTACCTGCAGAGGAGTCACACCGTCAGGTAGGAGAAGAGATCTGAGGCTGTGATCTCGCCTGCTCCTATTATTATACTCACTTTGTTGTTGTTATTCACATTTAATGAGATCTATGGAGGACAAAACCTGCCAACATTAAAATTAAATAAATTAATAAAAAATAATTAATACAAATTAAATGCAAAAAATAATATTTAACAGCCGACTCCTTAGAATGACTTTAATACAAAAGAACGGTGAATAGCAGCGTGGTAGCGACGTAGCGGTAGCGACCTGTCACTTAAAGCAACCATGGCATTTTGTCCGTCTCCATCTTGGTTTTTGGCCGTCGCCATCTTGGTTTTTGTCAGTCGCCATCTTGGTTTTTGTCAGTCGCCATCTTGGTTTTTGTCAGTCGCCATCTTGGTTTTCTGACCGTCACCATCTTGTTTTTTTTTGTAACCAGAAGTGACACCAGAGGGTGGAGCTAAGTACAACCGAACGCTGAATAAGACATCCTTAGGTGACCAAAAATGCTATAATCAACTTTGATGAACTGAAAAGTTCTAAGACGAAAACACGGACGACCCCCAGACCGGACAACGCCGTGGTAGCGACCTGTCAATCAGCAGGTAGCCCCGCCCTAAAGCATCCCCTGCTTTATGGTCTATCTGACTCTAAATGGGACCATCATTTACTAAATGAACATCATGCTGGATTGAAGAAGACTTGAAACATAAACTCATGTTTACAATGTTTACTGAGGTCATAAATCAAGAGACGCCTATAGAACAAGAGGAGTCGCCCCCTGCTGGCTGCTAGAGAGAACGCAGGTTTAAGACTCTTCAGCGTCGGCTTCATGTTTCAGATCCGGAGGTTGGATCAAACACGAGATTTGTGAAAGAAAAAAACAACCCTTTAGATGTTTTGTAGACTCAGATTTTTATAAATACTGAATATTGTACAAATACATGGTACCGTAGTCTCTGGAGAATAAAATCAGTATGACATCATGGCCTATAAAACCCCAGAGCGCCCTCTGGAGGCCGACCGGCACGTAACAGCAGCAGAGAACCAGACAGTGTCAGCAGCCCTCTGATTATAAAACTAAAGAACAGAACCAGGACTCCTCCAGGCTCACGTTTACAGAGATTCAGAAGAACTCAAGGACTCAAGGACTGAAGGACTCAAGGACTCAAGGACTCAAGGACTGTTTCAAGGACTTTTCATGACTTGTGTAAATCAGGGTAAAAATTCTGCTAAATGATATAAAACCTGTTCCAGCTTCTCCTCAGGATGACACTTTAAATTCACAAGAAAATTACACAATTTCAAAAGAAATGATTTTGGGGTTTTTGAGCAGGTTTTTTTTACCGATGTAAAACCCAGAGAATAAACCAGAGAGATGACGATGTGTTGTGACGTTAACCTCTCTACTCAACTTTGTGCGTTTTCCTGAAGCGAGTAGATAATGACTGATATTTTATTGTGAAAAATACTTTAAACCGTGGACTAATCTTTCTGGCTTTTGCTTTTAAAACCAGATTTCAGATTTTATTTTGCAGGGTTTGATGAGATTAATCTGAATGACTAAGGTGTTGAGGGACGCGTGGAGCCGACGGTCCAGAGAAGAGAATAAGGTTTAATCTTCATAGTTTTTTATCAGTCTAACTCCAGCAGTAAATCCCTCAGGAGGTTTGAGATCAGTTCATTTATAAAATAAAAATAAAAATAAAAATAAATGTTTTCAACAAAATTAATTTAAAAATACATTAAAAGAATATTTCTCCAAAATAAATATACTCCCATCTGGTTTGTCTCTGCAGGGTTTGAGGTCATCCAGCGAGTCGACCAATGAAACGTTAGGACAACGGGTACAGTCGTCATCATCATCATCATCATCATCATCATCATCATCATCATCATCATCACCAGTAAGAGTAGGAAATGATCAGGAGGTAAAAGGTGAACACGTAGACGTTAGAAATAACCTGATTAATGTGTACATTTTAAATCCATAACATCTTATTGAAGGTGTTCAGGGTTAAAACCTGGACTGAGAAGGAACCAAAGAACCCAGCTAGAGATCAGATCAGATCAGATTAATCAATCAACGGATAATTATCAGTTTTGATTAATAAAAAATGTCATAAATTACTCTAACTGTTTGTCAACAGTTCCAGCTTCTGCTATTTGTCTTAAAGGATAGAAAACTGAACATCAAGTAAGAGCAGATGACAAAAACAATCTCACCACGAGGTCATGAGTAGCCGTTCTGGAACTTTTGATCAAATCACATGATCTTCATTATCAAATGATTGTTTTACTCCGAACGCTTGAACAGGACTTCCTGCTCATGTTGGCGTAAATGTTTTGATGGCGAGTTCAAGTTATAGAGCGGCTAAGTCCCGCTCCTTCTGGTGGAAAACCATGGGACCATAATTCGGTAAAAAATATGAACGTAGTCAACGGAGAGAGACAAATTCTGTTTTTGAATTGCTCCATGAATCACCGGATGATGTTTGTCAAGTTAAAAGATCATTTTACACGTCCAGAAAGTCTCGGTTTGTCAGATGGAGTCGACCTTTAACATCTGAATCAACAGAATAATCAGATTGATTCATTAATAATGATAATCATTCGAATCAGACTGTCGCTCTACAAGTGACTGGATACTTTGGTTCCTGCCTTTGAAATCAATCTGTCCCATTAATGTTGGATTAAAGATTTAATATCCGTTATCTGTTTATGAAATGCTGCTAATAAACCATCTCCAGGTCGTAATCTGCTACAGTTCAGTTCAGCCTGGTTCGGCTTGGTTTGGCTCAGTTTACTTTGTAGAGAACAGAAACGCATCACATTAAGAAAAGAAAATAGATTTGGGGACGTTTTCGAGAAAAAGATCTCAAAATAAAATCTCCAATTTCATCTTTCTGTGGTTCAACAGGGACGTACTGTAAAACAATAATTAAAATAAAACACACACACCGCTCGCTGCTTTCTGTTAGATAAGATCAGAGTTTAGACGTCTTCACTTCAACAAGGAAAATGAAAACACCATGAGAGAATCTTCAGACGTTAGTAGTCAGTCTAGCAAAAATACTTTTTCTTTGCGGAGATTTTTCCTCCAACGTGGATAAAAAGCTAAACTCTGACGTTACAGTATGATGCATGTTTGGCAGATGGATTTAACATCTGGTGAAGCGTCCCTCTGCTCCATCTCTGCTCCATCCTGCTCCACTTCTGCTCCGTCTCTGCTCCATTTGCACAATCCCAGTAAAAATAGACTTTAAGTTTGCATTCATGCCAGCAGGGACTAAGATGAATGAATGAAACCAGCTCAGGTTTTGCCATGCTTGTTCAGTTTGGTGTAACAGTCCGTCTCCGTCCAAACAGTCGACTTTCTAGATCCTTTCAGGAGGTTTTTTATCAGTCTTGTTGAGTGTTTATTGTTAGTTTTATTATTGAGATGTACCTGACAGAAAGGAAATGTAGTTTGTTTGATCCTCGGGGTTATGAAGCTCCAGGTTGCGTCCTGCGTGGGGATTAAATTAATCATCATCACGTCTGTTTGTACCATTTCTATCCGCTCAGTGCAGCAACATTTGGTTTCACCGATCCAGCTGCGGGTCAGTCGGCGTCGCTGCGTCAGCTAAAAGAAAAGTCTCCCCGGCAAAAACTAGAACCACGACGACCAGCGCTGGCGTAAAAGGATCTGCGTAGCACCACTAGATTAAAAAACAAAAAAGAAAGCCTCCAGGCGAAGTCAGAACCGAACCGCCGCCCGTACGTCGTCTACGCCAGGAGACACCACGGCGTCAGGTTCTGGTCACACTCCAGTTTGGTGTTGATGATGGTGACGGGAGCGCCGCTGATGGTCAGCTCCTGTCTGGACTCCACCTGGTGGCGAAGGTTAGTCAGCCCCCCCTCCGGGTCCACCTTGAACTGCTCCTAGAGGGAGGAAGGAGGGGAGGGGACAGTGGAGGGTGTGTTGGGTTTAACAGGGTTCATCCATGGAGGAGAGGAGAGGAGGTTATCATCTTCTAGAGTTGATCTGAGAGTTACAGACGCTTTGTCACAACTAACTGGACTTTTGCTGCTGATGTTTGCACACATTACTCGTATTATAGTGTTATTGTATTATACTCATATTGCTTATATTTGTATACTTATATTGCTCAGATTCTCCACTTTTAATTACTAATCTTTTATCTCATTCGTGCCTTGTTTATTCCTTGTAAATATGTGTATAGTCTTTCTAACACAATGCTTGCATAATGACATTAAAGATTGATTGAGAACTTGCAGACCTCTGTTCCAAACTTCTTTCAGGGTTCCTTTCAGGGTTCCTTCACATTTTCCATTTCAACATTTCCAGACTTTTCAGGAGATTTTTCTGACCGTGGACGGAGGGGCTTTTTGCCTTTGCATATGGCTCCTCCATGATTTTACACAAAGTTTGCATCTCTTTCTTTTGGGATCAGGGATCGTCCAGCCAACCCTCAGAAACCTTTACTCAAACTTGATGCCGTTCAGTCCACAGCCCGATGTTCCACTGTCAAACATCTGGCACTTGGGGGCGTTTGAGGTGTTTAGCAGGCTGTGACGTACCGGCGTAGGAGTGTGCGTTCAGTCATAGTCTACTTCTTAACCTTGCTTTAGACGACATCAAGCTCGCTCTGGCCCGCGCTCTCTCACACAGTAGTAAACATGTTGGCTTATCCAAACGCCGTGAACAACGCCGCTGCTTGTTTGATCCATTTATTTTTAGAAATTCTAAATTTCATATTTTAGAAAACAGAACAGGAGCAACAGTCTGGAAACACAAATATTATTCCATACTCTCTTTTCCATACTTATCCAGACCTGGAAATGACTCAAATTAAATTCCATACTGCGTAGGAACCCTGTACTTTATTTAGTTTGGCTTGTGACGGTCACGTAGCTGCTCATTTCAACAAGATTTCTGTGGCAGTAAACACAACAGATGCTGAATAACAGCATCTGTTCCTGTGGTTATGACCATGTACACTACAGCCAAGTGTCCACTCTGCAGGCTGCAGGAAGTCACCTGGATTTACTGTTTATTATCATTATTTAAGTGTAGAAATGAGATATTTGTTGTGAGTGAGACAGAAAGGAAAGAGCCTCTGGTAGGAGAGACGTTGTCTCTCTCGGAGGGGTATAAATGAGACGGTCAAAGCTCCGGTTATTTCCAGTAGTAACCTGTAGAGCAGACAGTAACTACTTGAGGCTGCTTAGCGTGGATTAGCAGCACCTGCAGGCACATTGCTGTCCACATTACACTGTGTGGTTACAGTCAAACACCTGGACACGGGTCTGTCACCTGAGAGTGTTGAAGTTGAGAAAAGGTTTATAAAACCTTTCTAAAGCCTTTTGAATGAAGTGAAATGTGACTTTTTGCTGAGCAGAAAAGCAGAATCAGGAGATGTGAGTTTGTCTTTTTCTCAGGAAAGAATGACGAGATTATTATTTAATATTCTGTTGTTGCTCCTCCACATGAGGATCTTTGCATTCACAGCTGCCTGTTTTATTTATGTTAATTAGATTTTCTATAAAAGATAAATAAGAACGCCCAGTCTCCGTTATGACGCAGTTTCTCCTGAAGTGTGTGTTTCTGACCCGTTCGCTGTAACAGGTGAGTTGTACCTGTTTCTGGGAGGCGACCCTCTTCTGGTCTCTCTTCCTCCAGGCCGAGTCGTGGATGTGGAGGAAGGTTTTATATCCCGTATTGATTCCACTCGGTCGGAAGAGCTGCAGAGAAAAACAACAAGAAGTCAGGACGGACGTCACGTTCACCTGTCGGACAATAATGTATAAAACTAAAACAAGATAAGGATCCAAACACGGTCCTGGTTTATCTGATGAATCTAATGCGAGGCTCTGGGAACTTTAAACGGACTACAATGTTCAGTGTTCTCTGGAGACGCGTACCTGTAACTCAGCTTTTCTCAGCCGTCTGTAGAACTCGTCGTCCTCTCTGCCCCAGCCCCAGAACCGGTTAGACATCCCGTTACACTGAACAAAACAAACAGAGAGTTAAACATTTGATTTTCTGTTTCAGAGCCAATAAAGACTGAAAACTGTTTGATGCAGAAAACCAGGTCTGAGTTGACTGCAGCTAGAATCTCACCGGGTTAAACAGCTTCATCTAGTGGAAGACTGAAATCATTACATTCATGTGATGTGAAAAGACTGCTCAGTATTTGCCACTGCAGGAACTTTAACCACATGTAATCTAAACCTTCAGGTTCTTCTTTGTGTCTCACTATTTGTATGTGTTGTTCGCTGGACGAGTGAAGTTAAGTGATTGTGGGACAGAGAAAAATAGAAGTCGTCAACGTGCAAATGAAATAAACGTTTGAATGCAAAATATTAAAAAGTGTCCGAACCGAAATAAACACTGGGACTAGTTCAACATCTGGTCTCCTCTCCCCGTGTGCTACTCATTTAGTTTTGTTGTTTTTTTTTATTTTTTTAAATGGTCTGAAAGTCCAAACCATCCAAACAAATGGTTCAATTAGATCCGGACCTCTTTTCATCAGACCAAGGTTCTGCTGTTTGGTACCGGCCCGGTTTCACACCTGGAATTTTGGTTCAGATCAAACTGAACAGTCTGAAAGTATAAGCCAAACAAGGTAGGTGTGAAAGGGACGCGGAAAAGGACTAAAGTAAGGTTAATATGATCACACTGTGTTTGTCTGTCAGCTTGTTCCAGCTCCTCTGAGTGAAACATCCAGACACAAGACCGGACAGCATGAGTTTGTTCTGACTGACGGATCAGCAGGTTAAGAGGTTTAACAGTGGAATAAAGTCAGTAGTACCATGTGGTAATGTTTCTTGGTGAGCAGCAGGATTCCTCCCACGTAGGTCTTGTAGTGGTACAGCGGGTGCAGCTCAGGTGAGGCCACGTGGAACGGCCCCTCCTCGGGGAACCCGTAGTCCAGAGCCTCGTTCAGAGGCAGCAGGTCCACGTCGTGCATCGCCAGGTAGTCCGTGTCGTTACCGCTCTCCATGTAGCCCACGTTGATCAGAGACGCTCGGTTAAATCTGAGACAAGGAAACAAGACGGTCTAAGTTAGATTCATAGCAGTCTTTAAAGGATTACCTCTCGCGATGCTGAATTATAACATCATGATGCGTTCAAATGTAATCTTGTGAAATTAAGTTTTTGGCAAGAAACTTGAATATATCCAGATGTTTGAAGGAGATGTTTTCACATCAATATAAAATAGATACTAGAGAGAAATATGACCTG
>CAKAOH010021025.1:107171-148450 GCA_916701665.1 Sebastiscus tertius | reverse complement strand
GTCCTGTGATCCACTGTGTACAGTGGACATGCTGTAAAATAAAAAATAAAGTTAAAAAAGCCTAAATTGTAAGATTTTCTTTTAACCCTAAATAGGAATGAAATCACACAAAAAAGAAGTGATTGGAAGACTTTTTTTTACTCGTTTCCCAGGAGGATATAAGAAATAAAAGGTGTCAAACTATTTTATTAATTATTAATTATGTGAGTTTATAGACTAAAGTATTGAAACTAAAAAAAATAAAAACTCCATAATAACCTTTCAGTTTATTGTAATTATTGTGTGTCCTGAGAGAAAACTAGACTTTTGTACCTCCTCATGGCTCTGTTTTCAGGAATAAAAAATCACACAAAACCAGATTATTAGATGTGCTCAATCCATCTTTTATTTTTTTAATTTTATGTAACCTTTATTTAACCAGGGAATTCACATTGAGATTCACAGGTCATTTCAGAGAGAGAGCGTTCCTATTGGCTGTGCTCCGGCTGGTGGGCGGTGCTTGGTATGAACCTCAACTGATCTCAACATGGCTGTCGGGTCACAAACTTTCTGACTTTACAGCTAAACAGTACACTACAAGATGTTTCTGAAAACATTTGAGGAGAGAAATCGGCATTACAGTAACAGAATATCGATTCATATTTGATCAGCGCTGCCTAGTAGTTGATTTGAGTTTGTGAGAGATTAACAGCTGCTCAGAGATGGCAAGGCTCCAGCTCGGCTCTGATTGGTTGTTTCCGCCGGTCTATGAAATCTGGCAGAATGCATTAGGAGCACCTGAGGACACCGGAGGACACAGAGGCACATGTTTTTGTTTTTTCAGATTACTGGTTTCATGCACTACTGTCAGGATATAAAGACCATTTTATAAAAATAACTTTTTCTAATCAGATTTGCTCCATTTCTACCCCCTGCTGCTTTAACTACTTGCATATAAACATTAGGAAATAATATATCATTGCCTTTGGAAAAAGGAGTCTTGAGTAAAGTAGCCTTCATCTGATTAGATAAACAAAATAAGAAAGTCACCAACTACTTTTACGCAACCAGCAGGCCACTTTTGACCCACTTTTATTAAGTGTGCCAAAGCACCTAATAATTAACCAAACACTAAGTGTTTGTCAAGCCCATCTGTTTTGCAGGTTTTCAATCCAGCTCTGCTCTCAACACTTGCTATCCAGACTGGGTTGGGAGATGTAATGAGTTAATATTATAACATCATCATGCTTATTTATTTTTCCTGTTTTGCTGTGGAGCAATAAATACTCCACTTTGGTGTGATTGCTTGGAACCAGCTCAACCGGTTGCATAGCAGCACATTTCATTGGCAGGCACTCCGGGATTCATAACTGACTTCCTCGTGCCTCGAGAAAAAAAAAAAAAGAAAACAACACTAAGATTTGGCATTGTAATGTTGGGTAGCCATGTGTGATAGGAGGATACAGTATAGTAAATTAGAGTAATCAGTGGCCATGTCGTCCCTTATCCTCCCAGGAGAGGGAACTAGAGGGACCATGTGTAGTTAATCCTCTTGGGTTGTCAGATCTCCATATTGCAGCTCCCAGTGAGCCTCTGGAGGAAAATGGTTTAAGGTTTCAGATTTTTCTGCCTCGCTGCATCGCTAAATCTGAGAGCTGGATCCTGTAACAACTGTAATACCTGTTTTCAATCAAGTCCTGTTATTTTTGTGCTTTATGAAGAACTGTAGGAGTCCAGGAACAGCTATCACCCCCTCTTGGATATCTTCTGAGGAATTATTAAAAAGAAAAATAACCTTTGGTCCCTTGAGTCAATATTTCAGGAAGAAGAAAAAAAGGAATTCCAACAATGCTCAATATTTGCTGCAACACAAAACTTTGAAGACAAGAAAGAGATATCTGTTTACATGAGTAAAGCCCTATGAGCTCAGACAATACTACCAAACACATTGTGTGTATCATTCACTTAGTAAGGCTTCTCCCTTCTTGTTTTTTATTAACAATTTGAATTGGTTTATTATTAATGGCCATGAGAATAAAATTCTGTTATGATACACTTCATTACTTCACTGATTATTTTATTGACACCACTAATTATTATATATTATTAAGCCTTACATTGTAGGAGTTTACTTACAGTCTAGTACAGTTTTGAGGCACTTGTACTTTATTTAAATGTTTAAATATTTTATGAATCTTAATTCTACATTTCAGATGGTAATAAACTCCACTATGTTTAACTGTTGCAGATTAAATTGAATGAATCCAATTGAATATTACATATCTGATCTGGCTACAGCATTACATTTTTTTTTAATTTAATTTAATTTAATTTGATCAACTTTTATTTTTTCAACTTTTATTTTATTTTATCAACTTTTATTTGATCAACTTTTATTTTATTTTATAAGAACATACAGGACAGTGGACAACAGTACAATGGTACAAAACAGCACAATGACATTTGGTTATAAATTTAACAGTCTGATGACACTGAGGACGAACTGTCCTGTTCCTTTTGGCTCTGTAAATAATACTTTGGTAATGTTTTCCAGAAGGTAAAAGACTGACTGCATAGTTTGGGGCTCAAGGAAGAGTGTGGTCTTGGAAGATCCTGTGGGCCTCCTTCAAGCGTCTCTTGCGGCAAATGTCCTGGAGGGTTGGCCGTTTATTGCCTGTGAGAAATGCTGTTTACATCACCTGCTGTACAGCTTTACAGTCCAGGGTCAGAGCTGCTTGGACATCACACAGTGATGCCGCTGCTACAGATGACTGCTATGTAGCACATGTAGAAGGTAGTGAGGATCTACGGAGCCAAGTTGAATTATTTACTTGTCAGCATCAAGCAGTATCGCTGATCTAAAGGAACTTGAAATTGTCTCCACGGAGGGTATATTGATGAGAATGAGGGGATTTCTTCCTCCTCTTTGCTGCTCCCTGAAGTCCACAATTATCTCTTTCACCTTGTTGTCCTGGCACCATATCTGAGAGTCTCACCTCTGCCTCACATGCAGACTTGTCTCTGTCAAATATGATGTTTGTATATGCACACAAAACCAGATTATTAGAAAATATCGCAAGAAAGAGAATAATGGATTTATATGCGCTCCGTTCATCTTTTATTTTTTATTTAATTTAACCTTTATTTGACCGGGGAATTTACATTGAGATTAAAAAATCTTTTTCAAGACAGCAGTAATGGGGTGTTTCAAACAAGATACACACAAACATTTAAAAGACATTAAACTAGCCATACTGTATTTCAGATAACATACACACAAACATTTAAGCCTGCAGTAAGCAGAATGTTTTCGGCATCATTGCGCAAAAAATATCCATAATAACCTTTCAACATATTGTAATTCAAGTGTCCTGAGAGAAAACTAGACTTCTGCACCTCCTCATGGCTCTGTTTTCAGGCTTTAAAAAATTTAGCCAGTGACGGGAGACTTTGGCCAATCACAGGCTCTGATTGGTTGTTTTCCTCCGGTCTGTGAAATCTTGTACATGTCATTAGGAGCACCGGAGGACACAGAGGCACATGATTTTATTTCAGACTCCCTGTCTCATGCACTACTGTCAGGATATAGTATTTTATAAAAAATAACCTTTTTTAATCATAATTGCTCCTTTTCTACCCACTGCAGCTTTAAAACACATCCCATTTTAAACACATAAAGCAAACATGCAGTGTCAAGTCACAGTATACAACCTACACACAAATATTAAAAAAAACACAGAAAACACAACGTACAGTATCTACTACAAAGTCAGGTGCCCAGGAAGACAGACAAGAAGAAACATATCTTGCTATGGATTGATTTGGCCTCAAGACCCTTCACTAAATTTTAAAAGCTGTAATTGATATCAACCTATCTATCTGCAAATCTGTCTGCAAACAGTTCCAAGCTGCAGCGGCAGAGAACATAAAGGCCTGTTGGCCCATTTCAGTGTAGGTTGTACAGGGACAGAGAGTAAGAGGGTGTCATTTGAGTGCAAACAATAATCACTAGTTTTAGTGGAGATTTACCCACAAAGATAGGAGGGGAGCAGAAGGAAGGACTTATAAATAAATAAGTACCAATGAGTAAGTCTGAAGGCCATGCCTACTCTTAAACCTCTGCTTACAAGCAGCAAGTGTATTCTGAATTTTGTTATATAAGAAATCTATTATTCCTAATGTTGCACATGGGTCTAAATTTTACAAATAACCTAGTGTTTAGTAGAGGATGTTTCAGACATCGGGCTATTACTGAAAGCCAGAAATAATCAGATTTTCTGTCTTCTTTCATGAAAACTTGACTGTACTGATGGCTGTGGTGTCGTTCTCAAACTGATGAAAGTGTGCTGTGTCTCACAGTTATGTGTGATGGCATGAGTTTGGCACGCAGTCTTGGATGTCCGCAGTGCTGAGAACGAGTGGAGGAAGTGCCAATCTTTCAGTTGCACATGGTGGTGCTCGCACAAATAGTCCCTGAGGATGAGGAGAATTATATGAAGGCTGCGCTGTAATCAACAGTATTCTCACATATATGCTCTTTATGTTCAGATGTGGCCGAGCAGTGTGGGGTGAAGAAGGTGATGGAACTAGTTGATGTATTTGCTAACTGCAGACTGTATGGATAGCCCAGGGGAAGTGAGTCTATGTGGGTTATGACCAGCAGCCCATGATGACAGACGTAAGTGCAACAGGGTAGTAGTCCCTCAGGCAGGATATCCCATAGGCACAACATGAATGCGTATTGTATTGCACTGAAACATTACAAACTGGAGCAAAGGGCAAAGACTGAATGTACGCACTGGGACATCTGCAAGCTGAACAGCACACGGTTTCACAATCTGGCCAGAGATGCTCTCAGATGCTTTAAGGTGGTTGGTGCACCTGAGGGCTCTGCTCACATTAGCTCTGGACACAGTGAGTGCTCTGAGACATACTGGGTCATCCTTATTGTAATTCTCAAAACATGTGTTCAGCTGATTTGGGAGGGAGGGAGGTGACTCACAGCTGGGCTTCCCCTTTGTGGCTCTGTGTTTGTCCTCAGTAAGTAATGGCTGCTGATTAGAGCTTGTAGCGATTGATAGCGCCTATTTAAAGGCCTGATAACAGTCAAATCGGGTACAGCTGGAAGATTGACAAAGTCGAGAAAGACTTTAGACACATGATGTTTGATCACGTTTTTCTTGGAGATGAATAAACATACTGTTATAGTTCTTATCTTATATGATGTGCCTGTACCTGATGAAGCTGTACTGTATATGTGTATGTGTGTGCATGTGTACATCAGCTTTTCTCTGACTTAAAAGCTTTGAGAAACCAGATTTGTGCTACATTGCTTTTGTGCAACATGACAGTTTTGTACCCTGACAAACTATTTTCACTGACAGAACTTGTTTTATTCCTGTTACCCTGCTATTGTTTATGACCGTACTGTTTAGCTTTGAAATACATGAGCTGTATTTTGCAAACCTGCAGTCCTATGTAATTTCACTCTGCACAGTCTGCCACTGTAGAAAATGATTCTCCTTACCTTTAATGTTTTAATTCATCTTAGTGTGGCAGGAGTAACAACGTCATAATGCACCATAATGGACCAATGTTCCACTTTACAATAAATGCATCTCCTCTAAATCTGCTGCCACATTACTGTTTGGATGTGCATATAATATGTGTGTTTAACTGATGTTTACACGTACTGTCCTGCTCTGCATCTATGAAAATTACTTATCTCCCTGCACCGGTGCCACTAATACTACTTCCCATAGTTTTAGTGGGTGGAGTGTATCTGATTTATGATTACCACTCTCCTGGTTTCCAAACAGTGAACCGGCTTACCGTGTAGGGCCCGGAGCATGTGAGGACACAAAATGGCTGTGCCAGGATACATGTCTGACATGGGTGTCGCGGAGCCAAATAAATCCCCGTTAGCAGAACGGCTTGATCCAGTGCTGGTGCCAGACTTGGAAAGCGCCCAAGCCGCAGGACAAGGATCAACTCTCCGCGAGCATAAACACCCACACACACTTTACTTAACAGTTACTGTACATTAATCAACAGTCAACAAGCTTATGACATACATCTGAGGTGCTGTGGGGGCTCAGGTTATGTTAATTCTGAGGTTGAGACAGAATAGGGACACAACAAAGTTTTTTGTTGACACTGGACATTGCACATGCATGCTTGGGGTTTATGGCGTGGCTGCAATTGTTGAGTGGTCGGTACTTTTTATAGCCACATAGAGGGTACAAAATATAGAACTAAATGTGGAGTGGACTGGGATATATTTAGGGAATTTTTGTTGTGAAAATTCTTGTCATTTTGGAGGCAAGGCAGTGCCGATGGTGTATTTAGAACACAGAAAAACATTGTACGACACACTGTAGCTCCAGCATGGTGCTGGTCAATGCAGGGGATAGCCTAAAGTAAGGGCTTGTGAGGGTGCAAAATACCTGATACACATTTGATAAACACAACAGAGCTTGTTCATCCATTCTGTAAATTGAGAAAAGGGTAGGCACAATAAACTAAAGTTCCAGCCTACATGATTTGATTTCTATTATTATTGTGTCATGATGGAGTGTGATGATGAATATGCGCACACCATTATTTAGAAAATAAAGAAAAAGACTAAATACTAAACGAATCCTGACGTTTTTTCTGAGCTTGAGAAACAAAGGTAGCCAATTAAAGCATTAAAACTCTGTCCATTCTGTCATCGTCAGTGCACCAAAACATTTCTGGATTTTGAACAGACGTTTCATTTAAAATAGACATTCTTAATTCATCATAGTATGTACGACACACAAAGAAAATATGATTAATTTTCAACTTCTCCTAATTTGCACAATTCACACAACGTGTTGTCCTCCTGGATGTCTTTAAATTTGCCAACTTCAAAGGCCAGAGGAAGGATTCCTGTTCTCAACTGTGCAATTAAAGACCTTTGACTCCTTGATAAGGTTGCTATAACATAAGATTCAGTGCCATAATTGTGCTTGATTTGAATATATGTCCGTAATTTTGGCTTTAACACTATATCTTTCAACCGTTTTTCTTCAAATCTAGCAAGTAACTTTCTTCTAATTGTGTTCATGCTACATGATCAATTATTACTATACATATATTGTAACAAGCTTCCTCAAAAACAGCATGAAGTTCTGCAGCCCATGGAGAATTGTGTGATTTACTCCAAAGAAAAACCTTCTTATTGATCCTGTATTCTGACATATTATCAGAATATGTCATTTATTGTTTATAATTATACACATTTTCTATACAATATCTCATCAGTGTGCAAGTTATAGTTAAGCTGTTATTCATCAGAATATAACACATGTCGATCCTTTGTACTTTACAAAGAACATACACCACATATATCCTCATTTGTATATATTGTCTTAATCAGCACTTTACTAGTTTGCACTCTGGTTAGATGCAACATTTCGATGTACTTGTATTATGTGCAATGACAATAAAGTGGAATCTAATCTAATCTAATAATATATGACATATTAAAAACAATTCCACAGTCTTATCATTTCACATTTTGGCCTCATTGAGTCAGGAATCCAACCCATATCACCCTGAACAGCCAAAGTAGGAGCAAACCTCTAGCCTATACATCTTTTTGATGATAATCTGTTATTTGAAAATTGACTCATTATCTGTTTAAGTGCACTGCTGTTTCCAGTATTTCATTATTTTTTTCAAAGTTAAAGTCAAAGTAACACAGACATAGGCTATTATAGATATAAGATGGGACAGAAATAGAAACATGGTAGACCTATTTTTGAAATGTATTTCCTTAAAGCTATATCATTTCATACAAAACACTTAAGGCCTTGTAAAATCCTCAGAAATAAATGTGTACTGCTTGAAAGGCATGGGTCACAAGACATTTTCAATAATTTGCACAGCCTACATAATGTATTCTCTTTACAGTCTGCACAAATCTCTTTCTTGTTTTTCAGGCTGCTGCAGGGAGCTAAGAACGATTAGTTGGAAGAGGATATATAGAACCGGATGAGGCCCTCCTCTCTCTTTCCCCTCTCCCCTTCGTATCTGTCGCCTTTACTGTGTTTACATTATAGACACACCCCTGACCTTCACCCAGGCCCCCTCCACTGGCCCCACACACACACACACCATTTACACCACATACCAGAGCTCTTATGTGCACACAAGTGTGAATGAACAAATGCCACCTAAATATATATGTGGGTGCTAAAAAACAGAGATTTTATATTAACGAATAGCACAAAAACATCAGCAATGTTTTCCCAGTGTGATGGTGTAGTTGTTTAATCGTGTATTGTATTACACATACACACACACCATTTACACCACATACCAGAGCTCTTATGTGCACACAAGCGTGAATGAACAAATGCCACCTAAATATATATGTGGGTGCTAATAAATAGAGATTTTATCTTGCTGAAGAGCACAAAACATCAGCAATATTTTCCCAGTGTGATAGTGTAGTTGTTTAATCGTGTATTGTTTTTTTTTTTGTTTTTTTTAGCTTACTCGGTCATGCATTGCAAAGCAGATCGCCATGCATGCAGAGGCACACTGCTGCTGCCTGCCTTCCTCTCAGCCTACCACTGTACTGCAGAGTAGACACACCCCTCCAATGCACACGCCTCACTGCACACATTTTGTTGCAAAAGAGTCAAAGAAATAATGGTGCAAAATGCATCAAATTGCATATTTATGACCAGGCAGAGCTCGTGTTATTATTCCCACTGCGTGATATCGATGGGGATGGTTGATAGTGATGGTGTTGTAGTTTTATTTGAATAATAATCATATATAGGGAGCTCAAAAAGCCTGCAGCAGCAAAACAAAGAGACACACACAGAGAGAGAGAATACACGACCTCAACGGTGACATGTTTCCTCCTATTGAGACACCGCAGCACGTCTAATGTTAGCGCGGTAATCCCCCCCCCCCACACTGGTGGTGTATGTGTGTGCATTGATTCAGAGATTAGAGAGCAAAAAAAAACGATGTTGCTTTAAACCTCACGCGGTCAAAGTTGTTTACCTCCCCGTTACCTCTGACGTCACGACACACCCCTGTTTTAGGGGCGGGGCTTCTTTAAGTTATGAGCAGCGGAGCGGACCAATCAGAATCGAGCTGTGAGTGAAATGTCACCAATAGCAACGCGAGTGACACGCAGAGCCTTTCTGTGATTGGCTAAGCAGAGAGGGCTGGGGGGGAAATCCCTCTTTTTTACCCCCGTAGAGGTCCTGAAGAAGGGAATGGAGGGGGGCGGTGCATAACAAAAAGTAATGGCCATCTATTTGGATCCCTGAAGAAGAAGAAGAAGGAGAAGAAGGAGGGGTATTTTCGCCGTGTGTGTAGTTTTTCCTTCATGTTAGTGCGTACGGTTTCCAAGGAGTGACACCCCAGTTGCGCCGCAACCACGGCCGTTTTTTTTTTTTTTGCCCGTTGAAACGTTCGAACGCGGCGGACGCAGAAACGGTTAATAACTGAACTTGTGGTGGTGCCGCGTTTTAGGGTTAAAAGCTAGCAGCGCTAACGGCTAGCTGCTGCTACTACGCTGCTGCTGCTGCTGCTGCTGCGTGTCTGGAAGGGCGTACTACTTTGACGTTTTCTCTCTCTCTCTCTCTCTCTCTCTCTCTCTCTCTCTCTCTCTCTCTCTCAAGTCTCCTCACATTTTTTTTGTTTGAGAGTTTAGCAAAACGCGTGGTCCCTCTTTATATCTTTAAAGCTATAAGTCAAAACATGGAGGAGACACACTTCTTTACGAGAGCATGAACACGACGACACAAACAGCCACCAGAAGAGGATTATTAAAAAAGCAGCTTCCAGTCTTGATGGGGAAAAAGTTGAGCTGAGGTATGAAACTCTGAATGCTAAAGTAATTCATGTTGCTCAATACCAACATAAGAAACGTGTTGTCAAAAGTGCTGCTGTGTTGTTCTGCTTGTTTAACTGCTATTACGCTTATTAACAAGTGAGTGTTGTTGAAAGTAATGCTGTGTTACATAAACAGAGCAACTGCAGGTCAGGTACTGAGGGTATAGAGAGGCCCCACTCACTCTGTGACTGACTTGCGACATACCATTTTGCTTTTGTATTGAACAGGATTAACAACTTGGGGGAAACACAGAAGAAAAGGTTTCAAGTCTTACCTATTGTACAAAGGGCATGCTAAAACCTCAGGTGAGCCATTTTCTTCTTTTTCTTTATGCTTTGAAGTCATACCTGCTGTCTTTTTTTTTTAAAGATAATACTGATATTGTCTGTTCACATGTTGAATTGAGTACTAACTATGTGTTGCTTTCATAGTTGCACATGTTTGCACTGTGATTTCCTCTTATGATTTCACAATTTATCATAGTTGTGAAATACATTTACTTTCATCGTACTCTCAATATTGCCATTACTAAGACTGTAATATCAGTGTTTTGATGAAATGACAGTAGTGCTGCCACAATTAGTTGATTAACTGATTAAGTTGTCAACTATTCAATTAATTGCCAACTGTTTTGATAATCGTTGTGAGATAAAAAAGAGAATACTGACATTGTCTGTTAACATGTTGAATTGTGTCCTATGTGTTGCTTTCATAGTTACACATACACTTACAACTTATCATAGTTGTGAAATACATTTACTTTCACCGTACTCTCAATATTGCCATTAATGAGACTGTAATACCAGTGTTTTGAAAATGACAGTAGTGGTGCCACAATTAGTTGATTAACTGATTTAAGTTGTCAACTATTCAATTAATTGCCAACTGTTTTGATAATCATTGTGAGATTTAAAAAAAAGAAAAAAGAGAATACTGACATTGTCTGTTCACATGTTGAATTGAGTCCTAACTATGTGTTACTTTCAAGTTACACGTTTGCATTGTGATTTCCTCTCCTCATTTCACAACTTATCATAGTTGTGAAACACATTTACTCTCATCTTACACACAAGACATCTGTTAAGAATAATGTATGAACTATGATCAATATTGCCATTAATAAGATTTTAATATCAGTATTTTGATGAAATGGCAGTAGTGCTGCAACAATTAGTTTATTTAACTGATTAAGTTATCAACTATTCAATTAATTGCCAACTGTTTTGATAATCATTGTGAGATTTAAAAAAAGAAAAAAGAGAATACTGACATTGTCTGTTCACATGTTGAATTGAGTCCTAACTATGTGTTACTTTCAAGTTACACATGTTTGCATTGTGATTTCCTCTCCTCATTTCACAACTTCATAGTTGTGAAACACATTTACTCTCATCTTACACACAAGACATCTGTTAAGAATAATGTATGAACTATGATCAATATTGACATTAATACGATTGTAATATCAGTATTTTGATGAAATGGCAGTAGAGCTGCAACAATTAGTTGATTAACTGATAAGTTGTTAAATTAATTGCCAACTGTTTTGATAATCATTGTGAGGTATAAAAAGAAAAAAGAATACTGACATTGTCTGTTCACATGTTGAATTGAGTCCTAACTATGTGTTGCTTTCAAGTTTGTTGTTTATTTGTTTATTTGTTTTGCACAATTTAAGACTATACAACATAACAAAAAAAATAAATGAATTCTATACATTGCAGGAAGAGGCAAAAAAAAACCCACTTCTTAAATGTGAATATTTTTGTGGTTTCTTTACTCATCAATGACAGTCAACTGAATATATTTGAGTTGTTGACAAAACAAGACATTTTTTCCACCATTTTCTGACATTTTGTAGACCAAACAACTAATTGATTAATAGACAATGAAAATCATTCTTAGTTGCAGCCCTAAATGTCAGTACTTTTAAAACTTTGGTTAATTTAATGTGACCTAAATCAGTGACCCTTTCTAAAACCAAAGGTCACCTATTAAATTAAATGCCAACTGTTTTGATAATCGATTAATAGGATTGAGAAATTTAAAAAAAAAAAAAAAAAAAGTCCAAATGATTCCAGATTCTTAAATGTGAATATTTTCTGGTTTCTTTGCCCCTTTATGACAGTCAACTGAATATGTTTGAGTTTTGGACCAAACAAGACATCTGAGGACATCTTTTTTTCACCATTTTCTGACATTTCTATTGACAAAACAATCAATCGATTAATCGACAGATTAACTGACAATGAAAATAATCCTTAGTTGCAGCCCTAAATGTCAGTATTTTTAAAACTTTGGTTAATTTAATGTGACTTAAATCCTTGACCCTTTCTATAAACCAAAGGCCTGACTTGAAATGAAATCTGCACAACTGAAGAAATTTGTCAATACAGTCCATTGAATTATAGGGTGTTTTTTCTGACCTAATGAGAACATTTCCTACAGCTACAGAGTGAAAATTCCCCCACATAAAAAGTTATTAATAGGTCAGTTGGGCGCCTTCAATAACCCAGTGTAATATCAACTCACATTTTTATTGTGTTGATAAAGTGATAAGCAGATCTGAACTACTTCGGCCCTCTGGTCATGTAACATACATACACCACGTCCAACAATTTATCTGAGCATGGAAGGAGTTCTCTTTTGCTTTCACAAACACACACACACACACACACACACACAGTTGCTCGGTAGAATTATTTACTCATATTTACATTTATACACCTTAACCACTCACTTCATAGTCACAGAGAACTGAGCCCCTTGGCTGATAATGAATGACATCACTAATTACTACGAACATCTTGTCTTTCTTGCATCTGAACATTTAAACGGCCTCCAGCTCTTCTCTCACTGTTGCTCATCACTTCAAAGTAAATCTGAAGGGGGCCAAATACGGCTAACGGCAAGAGGAAGCTTGCATATGTATATATTCCTGCCTATTTTCCCAGCAATCTTTAGCGCTATAATTCTCACACCTATCCATTTCTGTTTATGAAACAGTTTGACACTTGAAAAGTAGCAGGTAGAATGTTGTTTTTATGTCAGCTGCTTCATCGCCTGTTTCAGGGAAAAAAAAAAAAACGACTGCGGTGTCTCTTCTCAACAACTTGAGATCAACGGTCACACATGTTCTGAATTTATGAGATGTGGAAACTTACGAGACGACCTGTATTATTTATTTGGGACAGAACGGGAGACTCGACCCAAATGAAGACCACGTATGCTTCAGCTTTTCAATTAATTGTCCGTAGAATGAGAAGATACGAAAATGGGCTCAGTTTGTGTCTTTTTATTGACTGTAACTGCAGCAGGTTGTTTACGGAGCGGTGTGCTGTGGTGATGGTACAGTCCATTAGGTCTCCTGTACAGTGAAATACCCCACCCCCACCCCTCTTTCGTGACTACGGTAATTGGTCGCTTCCTCTCACATGTAACCCTATAGAAAGAAAGAGGCTGCTGTACTTAACTGTAAAGGCCCGCTTGTATGTACCTGTACATGCGTGCTGTTTGCCACATATGTTCAGTTGCCTTTGAGACTAATGAAGTGTTAAGTTCCCCCTAATGTCTTTAGGTCCTCAATTACCTCCTGCGGTTAATGGTTTCTAGGCCAAACACAGGTAATATTTGTTGTATATGGAGCGCAAGTCATGCAGAAAAGTATCTACCAGGGAAGCAAAGTATAAGTCGCTGTTTGATATCTAGGGCAGTGGATGTATATCCAGATTTTAAATAATTTCAGTGTATAGCTGGATCATGGATGACATTTTTGTATTTTCTTTTTTCACCTTTCGAAAGTTTTCTCTTTAATTCTTTAAAGAGTATTTCCTGAAAGAAAGACGGCATTTTATGGAGGTTATATAACTTTGACTTGTGGGCTACGTGCATTTGCGCCCACCTCACCCACATGTCTGTTGCCTGTCCGGTTCTGTCCAGTTGGCTCTCCGCGCACGACTTCGAGAATGTGCATTCTCTGTCAAATTCGCCATAGACATAAACAGGACTTTCGGTGTGTGTTTGAGTGGGCCTCTCCCTGCCTCGTCTCTTTCCCCTCTCCAGAGTCCAGCAAGGGGCCCAGCATAAGGGGGCAGGCTGCCGTCACTGCCTCTCTCTCTCTCTCTCTCTCTCTCTCTCTCTCTCTCTCTCTCTCTCTCCCTCTCTCTCTCTCTCTCTCTCTCTCTCGCCTTGCAGGCCAGTGCAGGGGCCTGTGCAGGGGGGGCGGTGGTGTGGTAGTGGTGCAGAGACCATAGGGGTGGACACGGGACATGTGACCCCCCACCCCTTCCACCCCAGTTTAGCCCATCCTGTGTGGGGCACAGGTCACCTTGTCATGTGCTATTACGGCTGCTGTAACATGCTGCCTGTGATCGTAGGAAAAGAGCATGCGATAGACCCGTGGAGGCTGCGGGAGGGAGAGCGAGCGAGTGAGAGAGGGAAGCGAAGGGACAGGACTGGACTAGTCTGCTCAGCCAGTTGTTTAGCGGCATTACAGACTCAGTTTGTCTACTTTGTTGGTCCACATTGTCTCTTTTTGTCCATTGTTCTCTGTTATCCTCATGTATTGTTTGTTTTTTTTCTTAGGCAATTTCTAAACACCAATTCTATTTGAGTGTTCTGTCACAAATCCCAGATCATGTTTTCATTTAATGTTTTTTTTTTTCAGCCCTCACCTTTCTCCTCCTTTTTAAATTTCCATTTTCACCCTCTTTTTCTGCCTCTATTGTGGGGTTAGATGCACTTCTTTGTGTGAATCACAAGCCCATGTATTTCCATTGTAGCCCAGCTCTCTCTGCAGCCCGGGTCATTCCAGATCTGATTTGTTTTATGTCTCTTCTGTACTCGTAGTGACCCAGCCAGAGGTATGCAGTAAAACACATCGCCTTATGTTTTCTCCCCTCTCCCTCCAACCCTCTCCACAACTTCGCCTCGTCTTTTCTCTCTCTCACTCTTTCTTTCTCGCTCTCTCTCCCTTTTTTTTCCCCTTTTTAAGAGAAACTTTTGGCAGCATGGAACAATTTCAGAACCATTTGCGGGATTGCGTCATGTGATGTAGACGGAGGATGCTCATTGGACTGTCAGACAGGGCCCCCTTCTCCCACTCAGGCGTTCCACAGCGATCCCTCTCTTTCCTCCAGTGCTGTTATAGGTCTGGATGTGATTCCGACTCTGACTCTTATGTGTTGGGATGTGGTCTGTAAACTCATTGCTGACATTCTTGGGACGTGATGCCAGAGGTTTTTTATTTCCCGCTTTCCCATTTCTCTTCTGCACGCCTGTGCGCAGTTAAAATGATCCCTCCTGGATCCTCCTCTTTACCCACTTTGTTACATCTTGCCCCGTCCTCAATCACATTTCGTTTCAACGCCCAGGCACTAATGGCCCCACTTAATTAGTTTTGTTAGATGGTGGGCGTTGGTGGAGGCTGGGTTTTATAATCACTTAATATTGACTTTGATGAAAGTTAATCTAACATCTGGGCTGCGGTCCAAATCTTTTTTTCTTCTTTTTTTTTTTTTTACAGCTGAGGTCTCACTTATGTCTTTTCTGTAAGTAGCAGAGCACCTGACGAAGAAAACCAATGGCCACTTTCCTGTTTGGTAATCACATACTTGGACAATGGTGCAGCTTGAAATTAAATGAAAGTAGAACAGAAGGAAATAAGCTACCTTATGAGTGGTATTGGCCTCCTGCCACAGTCTACCTTGGCACTTCTCCCTGTATGAATATCTCACAGCAGCTCAAACTGCAGCAGTAATACACAGAATTACCATATTCTACGCTCATTGTGCGACATCATCGGCAGGAAGTGTTACCATTTCTCATATTAGCACTTAACACGTTTCTACTCTCTGTCCCTCAGGTTCACACCATCTGTAGTCGAGACTTAATTTTGCACTGATTGACATCCGATGTCAACTAATTAGAAGGTGCAAGTTAGAGGTATACATTTGGGACACCGGGATGCAGATGGTGCAAACAGTTTACACTGAGAAATGTGACACAGGTTGTGTCACTTTATGCAAACTTTGGTGGGATATTCCTTCAACTCCACATGAGTTACAAAATATCCAGATGTTCATTAATAAATATTTCATCACTGGAGCTTTCCTGTAGTGCAGGTTAGGCTCAGGTTAATAAAGAGATTCTGTTATATGACAGTTATTTCAGACATGTTGATCTTAATTTAGTCCAGACCACCCAGAGCACTAGACCATTAATCTTATCACATGTTTAGCATTAAGGCTTCTGCAGACAATGTCATGTCTTTAAATTCAACTTGGGACCGGTTCTAACGCCAGTCCATGGATTATGAGACACATGCGTGTCATTTCAGCCATGATGTGAATAAATCAAAGGAGGAAAAGATGAGTCACTGCTCCGCTGCATGCTAAGTAGCACTTGTTCTCCCTCCGCTAGTTTGTTGGGTAAAAAGAAAAGGAAACTCCCTAGCCTCTCCTCCAGCTACGCCACCAAAATTAGGGTAACGTCTTTATTTTGCAGCTTTCACCACCCAGTTAAAATGACAAGCTAGAGTCAGTTTGCGGTACCGCGCATAATTACAGCAGGCCTCATCTCTTGCTCATCAACCACTGCCGCTGTGTCACTCAGACTCCCAAACCCCAGGCTTCCAGTACACATCGTTTTTCCTTCTTTTTATCCCTCGGTTTATCAGATAGAGTCCATCAATTACTTCTTACGTAAGGGTTATTTAGGTGCTTATTTTACACTGTGTGCGATCAATTCTTCTCATAACTTATACAGTGTCTGTAAAGAATTGTCATTACGGTTACTAGAGCTGAAATGATTAGTCAGTTAATTTATTAGCCAAAAGAAAAGAACATTCAAAGTCAAACATGCCAAACATTTCCTAGTTCCAACTTCTCACTTTTGGGCGGATTTGCTGCCTTTTTCAGTTTTGTATTGAATATCTTTGGGTTTTGGACTGTTGGTCGTATGAAACAAGATGTGGGCTTCGGGAAATAGTTATTTCCCTCTATTTTTCTGCCATTTTAAGGGTCAACTGAGGAAGTAAACATCAGATTAATCCAACGTCCCATATAAACCGCAAAAACGGATTAACTGTCCTCGTCTTCATCGTCGTTTCTGATTGGATGAGCAGGGGGGTGTGGTGGTTGTCACATGAGGAGTTATCAGATCCATCCTTTGCCTTAAATCTAAAAGTCAATAAGGCTAAAATAGACTTGCATTAAGATTAAATTTATCAATACCAGGCTTTATCATACATACAAATTAGTTGGCCTGCGAACAGATTTTTCAGCGTACACACACAAACACGTTCCACTAAAATCAGCTCCTTTGTTTTAAAAAAATGGGAGTAAAGCAACACCAGCAGAGATAAATCATACTAAAAATGTGCTTCCTACATGAATAGCAAATAGCTTTTTCCCCTGATACTTCTCGAGATGAGAAGCTGCCAGAGATGAGACATTTATTTATATTTAGCCAGTAATTGAAGTGGCTTATGACTGTGTATTTTTAGCCATCTTTTTAGATAACAAAACCAGGTTGTTTGTGTTGATTATACTTCTCTCCGGGCCACTGCTGAGTGCCCGCTATTTTTCTAATTCTCACTATTTGTCTCTCACATCAACAACAGCCAGCCAGGGTATGCCTTGTGACACAGAAAGTCACTGTGACAAAGAGGTCACCCCCTCCCCTCCTCGCTGTATCTATGTATATATCCATATCTGTTTTTATTCCATCCCTCCATCATGCCGTCCACCCCACCCCTCTCTGGCCTGCTTCTCCCGTGCATCCCTCCCTCCTCCTGCGCTACTGTCACTGCTCTCTCATGTGGGCCGGCACTTCCTCTCTCTGACTGCAAACGGCCATGCAGAGGGCAATAGATGAGAGCTCATCTGAGCTATATGTGTAGTGAGGTGTAATGGACACATAAGCAGAGTAAAAGCATGCCTACCATGTGACACACGCAATAACATGGTGAGAAGATTGTAGAATCCAGAGGAAATTGTGCTGCAGTATATTTGGTAGACGTTCAATGGGAACAAGATTCAATGTTACCATGATAAAAGCTGTTACACACTGGGGGCGTTTTTTTTTTTTTTTTTGGTGTGTGATTCACTTGCACGGCAATATATTTATTTGTACTGTTTTTGTCATGAACACTTTCACACAGAACACGGCGAAAAAGCAACATAATTTTTTTTCAGAACAAGGTTTATTTTTCTGAGCTTTTGCACCGCGAATAAATGCATCAAGCAATCACATTGTGAGAACAACACGAAGGCTCCGTCATCTGAACCAGGACAGCAAACTTTATTTATCACAACGGCAGCGCAATTCACATGGCGCTTTTCTTTAAAGGTCACACAATAAAAAAACTTGCAGTAGTTTAGGCTGTGCCACAATTTACCTCAGACAGACTGCCAGACTAGGGCAGCACAATTAATCAAAATTTTATCGGAATCGCAATATGGCCTACTGCAATTTTCAAATGGTAGGAGGCGCAACAACCATCTATAGATAGATAGGTAGATGTACTTTATTGATCCCAAATTGGGAAATTATTCTGTTACAACAGCAGATTATCCAAGCAATGCACAGGAACAGTGCATAAAATGTTTATGTCAACACTAAAATATTGGAATACACTTTAAATATTCATGACTACTACAACTAGCATAAAAAAAATCTAAATTATAAACATAGAATAACTCACTGTATACATTAGCAAAGTGTGCAAGTTACAGTGTTTTGTTCTTCAATAAAAAATAATTGAGGTATATTTTATTAAAGGAGAAATGTGTGCAAAATACCATTTTAAATTAAATATTGTCATGCTGCAGAGGTGTCCTGGCCTACACTTCATATTCTACAGACTTAAGAAAACATCTGTATTTGGTACAGATCCCTGCAAAAAATCACACCATAGTCATTTAAATGTTTTTCAATGAAAATGAGAATAATGATGTAATATCCTCTAATATCGCAAAACATATCGCAATATCAGTTCAAAATTGCTCCACACCATGTCAGATGCTGCTCTGGGTCTCTCTCTGGGTGCTCTCCCGGTAGTTGGCCCTCTGCCTGCGCGAATCTATTCAAATCTATCATTGAAAAAGTGTTGCAACTATTGCAAATTTGCATCACTGCCGTTATGAATAGTTCTGCTGTGTAATATTCACAGGCGAGTAATTCGCATTTTCGTGTTGTTTCATTCATCAAGCTCCCGGTGTTTAAAAGGCCTTAAACCAGCATTTTTGTGCTTACTATTAAGTATGTAGTAGTCTAACTAAGTACGCTATGAAATCACTTGTGTACACTGTTGCCATGGCTTTGAGGGAGAAAGAGAGCACATTCAATAAACACCCCAGACAACGTAAGAGATTGAAAGTGTTTCACATAAACTAATGTAGCAGCCACAGCGCTTAGGTAGAAGTTGTTCACGTTTAAGAGATTTGTCTCCTTCAGCTGGTTAAAGCTCATTCCTACTCATACTAGTCATGTGGTTGAGATGAGCTTTTCTTAATTACCCTCAGTAGCTCTCCACTTCACATGGAATACGTGGAACTGCTCACTGTCATTCACAGACTATGATTGTCCATGTTTTATCTACTTTTATGTAAGCTTTTTGCCCCCTGTTTAAGTTACATACATATCCATTTTTAATGTAAGTAATTAAAAACTTACATGTACATTATTTTTTGAAAAATAATGTACATGTGATTGTTGTAATATACTGTATCTGTGATGAAGACCAAATATCCAACGATGGAAGTAGTCTAGAGATGCAAGTAAATCCAGAAACTAAAGCCAAAAGTCCTTTTTTGATATCCCTGTATGAAGTTCAACCGCATCCAAAGAAGTGTGAACATTAACTGCGTTGGACAGATACAAGATTTAAAAATGACTGCTTTGTTTTGAGACTCCAAGACAACAAGGGTCATCAGTTATTTCTTTGTAAATGATGCTTGTGCAGCCATGTCATTGTTGTGTGAAATTCCACAATTTTCGATACCCAATTTGATACCATGGTAAAAAACAACAACAACAATTAATCCCATGTACTTTAACATACACTCCTTTTATTACTGTTTTCATATTGTTTTTTGCAAATGTATTATTAATCACTGATGATCCGCCTCAAGTTTCTCGCCAAAAACAACATTTTACAAGATTAAATTTGAACACATCATGATAACGTTATTATTTACTGTTTCTCAATACTCCTTATTACTGACTAGAGCGCATGAATTGAATTGTGGAATACTTTTCTTTTGTTGTTGCCATTTTTCAGATTAGATATTTTACTATAATGGCTAATATTGCAGGTTACCTTCCTTTTTTCGTTAACTTACAAAAGCTGGTGGAAGTTTCTTGCTTTGGTTTAAACGTTGGCTTGACTGGAATGTAATGGACAGAAGACACATTCTATTAACCACTTAACATGTTTGCAATTTGACCAACCCGGCATAGTAAAAAAAACATCCATAGAAACGTCTCAAAACCCCTCTGCAGCAGAGTGTGTGTCTCTCTGTAAGCTCAGTGTGTTCTTAACATCATATTTCTTCCAAAACATATGCTGCTTCCTTTTTGCAGTGAGCCACAAATCTGTTTACCACCTGAGAAGGCAGGTTAGACTTCAACAGTTGCTCCAAAAGTTGCTGGACTCCAAGTTGTTTAAAGTAATACAATCAGTGGCAATTCATAATAATGCAATATTAAAAAACACATGACAGTGGTTCTCTTATTGGTAGAATAGTCTAGTTACAATCTACAAGCACACCAATTATACCAAACGGTAAAAAAAATGCTTAGTTTCCCGTCATGGAGCAGGACTAGAACCTGTAAGCTAATCAGAAATCACAGTGTTACCGTTTTTTATCCTTAGGCTTTATGTCAGTGTAACACATGATACGTGAGTGATGTCGCGCATTATTACTGCAATGACAGATTTGATTGATGCTGCCGAACGACGTACACACAATATGTATATCCTTCAAGAGTGAGACGTTCAGTAGAAGCCTAAAGCTCAAAAACCTGTTCCTTTGGCTTTGCGGGCCCCGAGACAGGAATGAGTACAGATCTGGTCTAATAACCTCATGCATTATTTAGCGCTCTCTCAATACTACCGTGCATTTAGTGTAATGGCCTGTCAGGGCTGAATGCAATCACAGAGGACTGGCCTCACTGATCAGTTGATGATATGGTAAGGTAAATGGGTGTTTTCCCTGTTGGTTCACAGTGAGTGATGAGTGTGAATGCCCACTGGGATTAGTTTGCCTACATGCAGTAGAACAGATTTTTATGTTTTGCTAAGGGCTATGCCATTTATACTGGTCACTATTGTGTAACATTACAATGATGTCAATAACGATTTTGTAGCTACAGTATGTCACTACACTAATTATATATTTAAACCAGCTGTAGATGCTGCACTTTTTCTGTTGGGTCATAGATGTACTCTGTATGTTGATGATGTGTCACCTCTTCAAATGTCAGTAGGACTCCAGAAGGTCATTTTTTTGTTTTTTTTAAAAAGTGAGAATGACCACTAGACTTTTTTTCCCCCCCTGAGGACATCTCACATTACCTGACCATGATTTCTGTGTTTATGGGCCAACTCATATGACTGTTTACACCACAAGGTACCAAAGTAATGATGCTTTAACACACGCATGCCCGTCACAATGACTGTTTGTTTCATGAAAAATGACTTGATTTGTTCGGATATATTGTCCCAGAAATAATTGCGATAAACAATTTTTTTTTTTGTCATTTTAAGACCATTTTATGACACTGATATAATAATATACTAGCATGATAATGAAAGTACACCCTTTCAAAGAGCAATGAACTTTTAATTCTTCAGAAGATTTGGACATTAAAATCAGAAAGAAAATTTAGAAATATTCTAAATAAATAAAACAAATTAAATAAAACCACACAACCAAAACAATAAATAAAATGGACTCTTGTTAACAAAAATGCGCAATGTCTTCGCAATGCCCAAGCCTGTGCTGCCAATGCTGTTTTTTCTGGCGTCATGTTGACTTAAATGTTGTTGACATTCTTATGTAAACAAACACTCGTGCAAACACGTAATATCAATATTCTTGCCGACAAAGATAATCAAGGTCATATCCATATATCGTACGTTAAGTCGATAACATAAAAATGATCGAGTTCATGTCTATATATCGTACGGTAAGTCGATAACGTAAAAATGATCAAGGTCATGTCCATATATCGTACGTTAAGTCGATAACATAAAAATGATCGAGTTCATGTCTATATATCGTACGGTAAGTCGATAACGTAAAAATGATCAAGGTCATGTCCATATATCATATATCCTGTTTGGTTTTGGTGCTTTCATTCATACAAACTCTGCCCACAACTGGAGTGTTTGAAAATGTAAAACCTGAGTCTATTCATATCACATCGCCTGGATGGCAAGTGTTATCGCATTGTAAACAATCGGTAGGCCTTATCTTGATGTGTCCATGGATAAACCTTTTGTAACGCTGTCATGAAGACAGATTTGTGTAATATGATTGGTGATTGATTACTGCAGCCCTTCATAACCTGGTATGTCCCTCTGAAGGACCTTTGACGCAACATGTGTACCTTACCTTACCTTTGCACAGGGGGGTTGTGTGCGATGGTGGGTGGGAGAAAGAAACATTTATATTATCTCTGCTTCGTGCCGCCCCGGAGTAGCTTTCGGTGTTATTTATTTTGATAAATACGACATCTAGCATCCCAGTGGGAAAAAATGACCTAAGTAAAGATTATCATTGTGAATATATCCTTCCATCGCATACTGTAGTCCTTGTTGTCGGCTTCTTGAAGTTACATTGCCTGGCACCCAGAAACTATCTAATAATAATACACACCACGGCGCCCCGGCTAAACGGGACTGGCTTCTCCGTGTTTCTTTTTTGTCGAGCCTGTCCGACCTAGCAACAGTATCTAAGGGGGCGGGACTTAGGATTGGTCAAGTGGGGAAAACAGGAGAGTTTAGGACACTCCCTTGCCTATTCTGTCACTGCAGGTTAAGTTGGATATCGTAACAAAACTGTTGTGCAGAGTGACAGTAAATGTTCCACTGAGAGCAAATAAAAGGACAATGTAGATTTAAGTCACTACATGTGTTTTCTTCTTTTCCTGTACAATGAGAACTGAAACTGAATTGTGTTTTCTTTACATCAGCTGACCATAGCTCACTGTTTCAGGGGCTCAGTGATGAGAATTAATAGTCTGAAGTAATTTCCCATTAACTTTAATTAATCGAAAATTCAGTTCAACTTGTTTGCTGAATTCCCTCCACAAATATTTGCTGTCAGTTTCTGGTCCTTCCAGTCGTGTGCATGTTTACTGTCTCACTGTACCGTGACGAGTCGTTGTATCAGATGTTCTTGGTTGAAACGTGGTGCTGAGATACAAGACGTCAACATACTGTAGAGGCTTGACTCACTGCTGTCCATGATGCCTGCAGCAGTGAGGAATTGAAAAGATCCTCTGTTTTCTTTCTTCTTTTGACCTTTTGGTTTAAAAAAATAAGGATATGTCCTGTTAATAGAATTGGCCATGGACTGAATATGGTTTAAAGGCATACTGTTCATATGTTCACAGTCATGAATAAGAATACAGTTGTTGCATTTATAGGAGTATGTGAGACTTTTTAGCAGGATCACTGGTTTTTAATTAGACATGAGTGATGGAGTGATCTGTCAAAACATTTTAAATTATTCAGCGGGGCCCGTACTTCATTGGCTGTTGATTTGTGAGTTTGTTGAGGTTTGTATCGGATTAGTAACCCTTCCCTCCCGTCCCTTTGGCCCTCCTTCCATCATTTGCTTTGCTTTCATTCTGCAGCGGAAGCAAAGAAGAGAATAAGAAAGGAGCTTTGTGAAAAGGACAGTGATTGTTTGTTTATGAGGATGCTAGCCTTGCGGTGACATGACTTTTTCCCCTCCCTCTCACATGGCCGTTAAATGAAATAAATACTCAAAGCACTATGTAATCAAATGTAACCCAGATCCAGCTTTTTGGAGTTTTTTCCACTTGATTCATACGGCTCCAGTTCCTCGCCCCTGGACAAAATCACTAGAGTTTAGTTCACCTCCAAAGGGGGGAGACTGAATGTGACCTGAAGGAAGGGACAAGGGCTGCAACTAACAATTATTTTCATTGTCAATTTGTCGATTATTTTCTCGATTAGTTGTTTGTTCTATAAAATGTCAGAAAATGGTAAAAAAAAATAAAATAAATAAAAATAAAATCAATCGGTGTTCCCCAAAGCCCAAGATGACGTCTTCAAATGTCTTGTTTTCTGTCATAGAGGAGTAAAGAAACCAGAAAATATTCCCATTTAAGAGGCTGAAATTTGATAATTTTGACTTTTTATTTCTTAGAAAAATACTCAAACTGATAAACTAATTATCAAAATACTTGGCGATTTAATTTAATAGTTGACAACTAATCGATTAATTGTTGCAGCTCTAGAAGGGACACTGTTTGATTGACACGAAGACGTGTGAAAAGAGACGTGTCTTACTTGGTGAAGAGTTTTTATAGCAACTTGAAACATTATCACTTATTTATTATTACTATTTTAAATGACTTATATTATTTTGTTGTCATATGTCTTGCAAACTGCAGCACTGGACAGATTATAATTTAAGAAAATATTCTTAAATTAAAATTAATTAATTGAATTAAAAAGGCCCTGAACAGACAGAGCATGTTTTACAGTTTACTGCATCGTTTTATTTTATATGTTGCTAGCAAGCAGAAATGTTCCGATACCACTTTTTTATTCCGATACCTGAACATGCAGTATTGTCCGAGTTGATTTTTTTTCAACTCGAAGCGTTCAAGACGCTCCTGTAAAAGCGTGAGATAAGACACAGAGCGGATAAATGCAAGGTGCTCAGCAACGCAAAAGCAGCTTGCAAAACGCTTCAATCTCATTAAAACAATTACAAAAAGCTGCTCCAGACTGCTAAACGTGCTCTTTCAGATCAGGGCCTCATTCATGTTCTACCTCTTTTTTTCTTATTAAGTTATTGAGCAAGTGAACAGTTTGTATAACCAGGAGTTTGTCTTTTTTTTACCCCCTTTCACTTATTTGTCTTTCTCCATTTGCCCTCTCTTTGTTTAGTGATGGAGTCCACAGTTGTGAGTACGTCCACTCTGGCCCCCGATGAGTTCGATAGGAACGTGCCGCGGATCTGCGGCGTGTGCGGTGACAAAGCCACTGGCTTCCACTTCAACGCCATGACCTGTGAGGGCTGCAAGGGTTTTTTCAGGTACACAAATGCTCATGCGAGGTCACCGTTCTGCTGTAAAGCGTACACAAATTGACATATTGGATGTACACGCAGTACAGCACAACTGCTCATATCACCCTGATGAAAACAAAGAGATGCATATCGACTAACTAGTTATTGACACATGTACACATTAGCATATAAACACGGGTCTGAACTTGCATATATAATGTCCACCCACACACGCACACACACATTAAATGTAATTACCACCCACAGTTGCATAAGAACACACACAAAACCACCGACAACATCGAGTTCACACTAATGCCCGGCAGCAGGTAGAGAATACAGATGAGCTCAGTCCTATAGTTAACGCCTTGGCTGCTGCCTGCTCATTGATACACACACACACACATGAGTTTCCAATTTAACTCAAGACAAAGCTAGAGCAAACCATGATTGTGTGAGCTTGTGTGTGTTTGATGTAGCCGCCCGTTTACGCCTGTTCCTCCCGTTGATGTTTAAAGGGAGAGGATGAAAAAGAAGGATGTTTAATAATCGCCTTCCTCGTCTCGCAGCTGGCCCTTGTTTGAACCCTCACCGAGCATGCTTATCTGTGTGCTGTTTCGCTCACATCTGTGTATATACGATCATACATGCTGTTCGTCACTGACTAAATCACTATGCTTTGCGTCACTGTTTGGCAAGACTCATCTTTTACCCCTGGATTCCTTGGCACTCATCCATATTTTTGCTGTTTCGCTCAGTCCCAGGCTTGAAGCGCAAAAATATTTATCCAGTTCTACTCATGATTATTATTTGTGCACACCGCCGTCGAAGGCGCCACGGTGCTATATTTGTTAAATTCCAATTCTTTGCGCTCATATCAACAACATAATTACAAACATGTTCAGACACACACATATATAGAGCCTTAACTGACTTCTTAACGGCTTCAGTGAATTCTTTGAAATTTTTACTTTGTGTGTTCATAAACTGATACATGTGTGTGTATTTTAATAGACTGTAAAATGTATACAATTTATTTAGGCGCAGTATGAAGCGTAAGGCCGCCTTCACGTGTCCATTTAACGGCAGTTGCACCATCACCAAGGACAACAGGCGCCACTGCCAGGCATGCCGGCTCAAGCGCTGTGTGGACATTGGCATGATGAAAGAGTGTAAGTATGACAGGTGACCCACATGTCTTCAGGGCAATACTCTAACGTTACACCGTGTGATTTACTGCATGCAATTAAATAGGGAGTAACCCTTTTGGGTTAAAGGCATGGTGCTTATAATTAGGGCTACGACTAAGGATTATTTTCATCGTTGGCTAATCTGTCAATTATTTTCTCTATTAATCGATTAGTTGTTCGGTTGTTTTTTTTCTTCCATAACATGTCTTCTTTCAGACTACCGGAAGGAAATTATCCAAAATACACATTGAAGTGTTTATTTTACTACACTTTGTCTACGTTTGTGTCTGTGGATTTCTCAGAAATTCACCAAAAGTTAGCATTACATAATGTCTCCTATGCATATTTAAACATAACATTTCAGAAAACTTGTAAAACGTGTAACTTTCATGGTGATATCTATTTACTTTTTTTTTTTTTTTTTATCCTATTCACCTGTAGTGTCTTGCAAAATGTATGGAATTTTATCTTCAAAGGCCGTTTTCTCAAAATGATTTTTTTCCCTTATAATCTAAGCCAGAAATCTCCACTTCAGTAGCACTTACATACACCAGACTTTCCAGTTTCATCCCCATCTATATTCTGAATGTTTCTACAGAGGGGTTTTTTTCATATATCGTTCATAACATGGTGAATAATGTTGATCAGTGTTTCCCAGAGCACAAGATAATGTCCTCATGATGTCTTGTTTTGTCCACAACTAAAATATATTCAGTTTACTGTCATGGCCATGTCAGGACTAAAGAAACCAGAAGATATTCACATTTAAGAAGCTGGAATCAGAGAATTTTTTACCTTTTTCCCCTAAGAAATTACTTAAACCGATTAATCAATAATCAAAATAGTTGGTAATTTCATTTAATAGCTGGAAACGAATCGATTAATTGTTGCAGCTCCCCTTATAATGATTATATCAATTAGTATAAAGTATAATTAGTACAATGTATAAGTATATATTTTCTTGTTTCTGTTTGTGGATGGATAGTAAAATTTACACAACTGCTGTTTGCAGTTTAGGGGGCCTACTGTCCCTCTTGTGTATATTATGTAATATTTGGCCTGGGGTCAAACATCTCTGGGTCTTTGCCCCCATTAGAGTGTTGACATGTTCTATTTGAACCAGAGGAGCCTCCCCACATTGTATAGTGTGAGTATACTCCATCTGAAGTTTAAACACCTGCTGTTATGTACAATCTAGCGAGGCCTCTTCTTTCCAAACAGTCTTGTTTATTTTCATGATCTGTAAATAGCAGGTACTTTTTTTTTTTTTTTTCTTCTTGTTTTCTCCTGATATATCCGGATATTGTCCCCAGGCCTCCTTTTAAGCAAAGGCCTCTCACATCCAGCTCAACATTATTTTCCCTGTGAGTGTTTCTGGGAATACCACAAGGGTGGTGGCACCGACACTGCGATTTACTGTACGCGGAGAGGAGCCAGTGGCATTGCTGTTGCAAAAACAGCAGCATGTTGTTGAGATCCAGCTCTCTCTCTCTCTGTCTCTGTCTGTCTCTCTCCCTCTCTGTCTCTGTGAGCTAATTCAGTGGTTAGAACAACAAGGAGCGAACAGAACAAAGACAAAGCATTCACTTGTTCATTGCAGCAGGGGTCTCCATATGGACCCGTCCCCTCCCATTCTCTTCCTCCAGAGAATAACAACCCCACAACACCACATTGACATAGCTGTCATCACAATGTAAAACATAAGCGCATACTGAAAAGCTTTAAAAGCGGTGTACCTTCATATACTTGTACTCTGTTATATCTTAAACTTATACTTCCCCACTTGTTGCCTTGCTTTCACCCCGCCTGCTTTCTGCTTATGTAAAAACTGTATTGTAAGGTAGGGCTGGGCGATATGGCTTATAAGTAGTTTTTAAAATTATCATTCATTTTGTTTATTATTTAATATTTATTCATTTTGTTTCATTACTTTATTATTTACAGACTGACTGATTTATTGAATTTATGTATAATCACATTCATCAGAAGATTTTATTTTGAAGTCAGTTCTTGGTCGCTTTTATTTTGAAGTTAGTTCTTACACACTCTTACCGTAATGCCTACTATATACACATACCGCAAAACAACGTGGGGGCTAGTTTGACCGTCTTTTTCAAAGAGGACGCTGGCATCTTCCATCAGCGTTTCTGACCTCAACATGAATAAACTCACTTTGGCGCTTCACTTCTTTCGCGCTCTCTGGGCTCTTTTCCTGTTTCCTGGCTGTGTCTAGAAGGCAACTTGCAAAATCTAATCTAAGATCTGCAAAAACTTGCCAAAACAATTGCGATACTCGCTGCCTGATGACCTATCCTAACCTTAACCATTTCTAGGTCAATGCCTAACCATAACCATTTCAAGGTCAATGCCTAACCTTAATCATTCAGGATCAATGCCTAACCTTAACCATACGAGGTCAATGCCTAACCTTAACTATCTCGCGAGAGTTTCCCCAATTTACTGTTTCCCCTCTAGACACGACCCTATTTCCTGCTTCCGTCCAGATCCAAAAACACACGCCCCATACGCACATCCACGCTCATACGCCACAAACACTCACCCAGGAGAGTGTGTCTGTGTGAGAGGGAGAGAGCCGCGGGAGAAACGAAACACCAAAGCGAGCCTCATGCCGCGGGCTTAAAAAGATAACCTGACCGTTAATATTTGTACTCGATGTTGTCGATATCATTTACCACATCCCGTGTAGAACAAGCCACAATACATCGAGTATATCCAATATATATCAGCCACCCCTATTCTAAAGTTTAGTTTTCGTGTGTGTGTGTGTGTGTGTGTGTGTGTGTGTGTGTGTGTGTGTGTGTGTGTGTGTGTGTGTGTTCGTAACACTGTCCCTCTTTGTCTCTTTATACTTGCCCCCCCCCCAGTCATCCTGACAGACGAGGAAGTGCAGAGGAAGAAGGACCTGATTCAACGCAGGAAGGATGAGGAAGCACAGCGCGAAGCGGAGAAGGAGGCGCGGCGGCCCCGGCTCAGTGACGAACAGAGTCAGGTCATCGCCACGCTGGTGGAGGCACACCACAAAACATATGACGACTCCTACTCTGACTTCTGCCGCTTCAGGGTTTGTGTCTTTTAATACAGTTATACTCATCATCATCTTATCAACATTTTGCAGTCAGATTTATTTCAATTCACAAAAATGCATACACCTGATATTGTTCTGAGGGTGTTAAGATCGACGAACTGTTCCAGCTCTGTTAGATTGGCAGTTTTTCACTTCCACAGGGATCTTTACATTACCTGCATTAACTGCATACTCACAGAATTTCAGTGTTTGCTTATTTGCTTCCCCACATCAGAATTTCTTTCTGCTTCAGCTTTACTCCACTGCCTGTCAACAACAGTCATGTCTTGTATTGTTTACACACAAATCTCACACTCGGTGGTCCATTTCTCCTACAAAACTCTCGTGATGAATCACCATCAAACACCTCTGTCCGTTCAGACATTTAACCTGTAGTACAGCCATACTCAAGTCCAGCAATTCAATCCCATTTTTTTTCAGCAGATAGTCAACAAAACTGCATGTTCTATATTTTTGAATGAGAATCTGAATTATGTATACAAATTGGTCGGCTCGCACTGCTCTAGGCTATTTGGCTTCCATAACATGTCTTCTTTCAGACTAGTGGAAAGAAAACATCCAAAATACACATTTAGGTGTTTATTTTACTACTTTGTCTATTTGTGTCTGTAGATTTCTCTTAAATTCAGAATCAGATAATGCCTCATTTGTATATTTAAACATAACATTTAAAAAAAACTTGTAATACAAAAAAATATTTACCTTAATGTAAGTAATCAGCTGGGGAAGCTTCATTGTGATGTGTATTAGTTAATAAGATGCATTTATTTATACTGCATCGATATATAATAATCCAAAATTTGGTTCAAAATCCTCTGCTGTCTTTACATTATTTAAAAATCCTCTGCTGTCTTTCTATGTGCCCTTTTCTAGCCTCCTGTGCGCGAGGGCCCAGTGACGCGTAGCGCCAGTAGAGCTGCCTCTCTCCACTCTCTGTCAGATGCCTCCTCTGACTCCTTCAGTCACTCTCCAGGTAAGAGACACAATCTATTGAGATTTCACTCACAGTCAAGTGAAAACAGTGACTGTCTAGTTTAGGGGTCGGCAACCTTTTTGATATGAAGTGCCGTTTTTTCAATTTTCTTCTTAATCAGTTAGTGGGGCAGTTAAGCTGAGATATTCATATATTATTAAAAACAACACATTTGGCACAGATGTAGGTTTCTATGTTATGAAAAGATATAATTTTTGATATAGGCGCTTAATATTCCAAAATGTTGCATATGTTCAAGCCGATTAGATCAGATGTCACAAGATCACAGACATGTTTTTCCCCTCTTTATTTTTTAAGGGCACTTTTAAAAGCCTTTAACCTGAGAAAAATGTGAAAACCAAATAAAAGGAACATGGTCATGGCCGTTAAAACAATTTATATAGTTGTATAAATATATTAAAAAAAGGGTGGCTGGTTTACGGCATGATCCAAGAACTGAGGAGGAGGTTGTCCTTCTATCATGAAGGCAACAGGGTGAAGTGTGACCCTAAAGTGACCACGCTCCTTTTATTTGGTTTTCGCGTTTTTCTCAGGTTAAAGGCTTTTAAAAGCACCATTTAAAAAGTAATAAAAACATGTCGGTGATCTTCTGACATCTAATCTAATCTGCTTGAACACACCTTGGATATCATAAAGAGCCATAAAATCAGTTTTCTGCAACATTTTGGAATATTTGGTGGCCATTTTGAAAAATGGCTGCCTTGGCCCTCATGGGTCAAATTTGCAGCTCCCCAATATCTATATCTTTTCATAACATATAAACCTACGTATAAGCCAAGTGTGTTGCTTTTATTGCAAAATGCACAATTGTTATGCTTAACTGCCCCCCTAAGTGTGCCATATTAACATAAAGGTTAATGATTAAGTCACTACATCAGAATTGAAATCCCCAACAGATCTGTATTTTATTTCAACCATATAGGCAACGTGCATATTAACATTTAAAAAAAAGAATCTCCAGTAATAAGGACCTTATAGTTATATTTGAGAGCTCTATACAAGAAAGGCTGCCTTCCTTATGATGACATCCACATCTGAGTTGAAATCATGAACTCTACCGACCTTCCACCAATCTTGTTCATCAGCAATAAACCAAATTCTGCGAAGAAGGCAACAAGTACTAACCAATGAGGGGAAGAGTAGGGCAAAGGGAAAAAAATCAATTAATGTACCGTAAATAACAGGCTGTGAAAGTGTTGATTCGGCATGAGGATAAGCGGGCACTTCAACATTTCCAAAAAAACTCTCTTGCACACTTACTGCTAGTGTGCACTTAAGCTACCTAAGGTTGCCTACCCCTGGTTTAGGGTTACAATGAAACTAGTATGTCCTGCACACTCACCCTTTTGTAGGAATCCTCTAGAAATAAATCTTATATTGATACAAGGAAGAATAAGATGTGTCATCTCACTGAAATTATGATGTATTAAAGAAAAATGACTGAAATGTCAATAGGAAGTGAAACTATCGTACACAATTGAGAGTTAATACTGGACTTGAGGCGCTTCAGCTGTTTGCATGTTGGCGTATATAATCTGTCACGCTGCTTTACTGAGAAATCAGTGGAAATTCTGTGAATGGCCTGCCCCCCCCAGACACCAGACTCCCACTAGTAAACATCAGTTCATTAATGCATCCGTTACTAATGGAGCGAACACAGCGAGGGACACGGTCCCGTGGCCCACCGCCAACACTCAGCGGAAAGCAATGACTCAAAACAACCCCAGCAGCAAGCTCTGCATGCTTCAAATGTTGTCGTAGCTGTCATCTAAGCCTTCATCTCACTCCTACTGACCTGACACTCGTGTATTTTCAGATGATCCTTTCCATCAACAAGCCCCCTCTGTTTCGTGATTTTCCTCGGTCCTCTCAGCACAGACTGCGTCTATTCATGGAGGAATAGTGTGACATTGTCATGGTTTTTTACTTTCTTCTCCTCTTTTCCCCTCTTGCCTCCTCTCCGCTCTGCTCTGCTGTCTTCATCTCAATCACTGCAGAGTCGGTCGACACCAAAATGAACTTCAACAACCTGCTGATGATGTACCACGAGCAGGGCAGCAGCCCCGATTCCAGCGAGGAGGAGGCTTCCAGCTTCTCCATGCTGCCCCACCTGGCTGACCTGGTCTCATACAGCATCCAGAAGGTCATTGGCTTTGCCAAGATGATCCCCGGGTTCAGGTATGTGAGTGTGTGTGTGTGTGTGTGTGTGTGGAGAGCATGGCTGCGGTAAAAAGGTCTTTTTTTGCTTAGGAAGGTTCCTAACTGAGTGAAATGACCCGGAAATATCTATGTGGCAGCCATGATAAAAGCTGTTTAAACTCTCTAAATGCTAAGGAAAGGTGCTTCAATGCTTCCTTTATTTTCTCTTTAGCGTAGGATACACTGGACCATCCTTTACAAATTTAAAGCGACGCACCATTCGGCCGTTCATGAAAACAAACAACATGCCCATCTTGCATTCATGTTATGTTGCTGACAGTGACAACCATTTAATTTCAATTTATTCATAGTTATTTATTTTGAACATTTAACAAATAAGTAAAAAACAAATAAAATAGTCAGTACAGATAAACATATAGCCCCCCCCCCATAAAGTGATGATGTCTTGATGGATTCACCAAACGAATGCAGATACATATTTTTTTTTGTAACAACGCACTTAATGTACTATAATAGTGTTAGAGCCGAAATATTTTTTTACTGTTGTTAAATAAATCTAATTTATGATATTGTTAGATTGCTGCTTAAACGCTCAACCCACAGATGCATCAAGCAGGAGAGCAAATAGGTTTTTGACCACAGTGAAAATGTTGTTTTTTGAAAGGCTAAATGCCAACAAATATGGATTGAAGTGGAATATTTTGTTAGATTTTGCTACTAAGTAGGAAAAATATATATTTTTAAATAGTTGTATTCATAGGCTTTTATATAAATTATCCAGTAAGTGTGTTATTAGGATTTTAGTTATACATGAGCAAACCAAATTTTGACAACCTCGGAGCAGACAAATCCTGGTGCACCCTCTGGGATCTTTGGCGCCCACCCAAAGGGGGCCCGGTCCCCAGGTTGGGAACCACTGGCCTAGCAAACTGTCAATAAACAAATAATCAACTTAGATAAATATTACATGTCCGAAAAGAAGTAGATGTATACACTTATACTGTATGTCCTACCCCTTCTCCATGACTCAAACATTTTACTCATTTATCATATAAACTTGTGCGACTGGTAGCTTATAGTCTTTTTTTATTTCAATTCCAACCTTGGTAATGAAGTAATATTTTACACCGGGTTGTCCACGTTTAAGAAAATCCTTTATTATATGTTGATGGTGAAGTGTGAGAGCTGCAGGAAGGAAGGATCTGCGGTATCTCTCCTTCACACACTGTGGGTGAAGCAGCCTGTCATGGAAAGCTGTTTAGAGCCTGCATGAATCCACATGGTAAGAACACACGGGGCGAAGATGCGCTTTTTGTAGTCCATCTTAGAAACATTGTAGTTTCACCACAGCAGACCTGTTTCAATAACATCCGCCGCCGTCACGTCATAATTACGGAGCCTAGTGAAGTGCAGTCGAATCTCTGAGCACCACGGTTGTCTTTTCCTGAGTCGTTATGAATTCTCTGTCACATCTTTCCTTGACCTCATGACGTTTTCTATCGAGGTCAAGGAAAAGTGGTTAGGAAAAGACATTCAATGTAATTTTTTGACCGCAGCCCATGTTCTATCTGTCTGCCAGAGTTTTGACTCTGTCACTCTGAATTAGTTGTTAATAACTGATGTTAGCCAGAAGAAAATGTCCTTATCTAGAGAATTTGACTCCAAGGCTGTCAAAAAAGATTCTTTCCATATTCACAATCACCAATATATGATGGCAAGAGAACATGTTGGTTATCATAAATAATTACTTAAAGCTGGAGTAGGCAGGTTGGAGCAAATATGATTTAATAAAAAAAAACAGTTGTTTTTATAAAGTAGTAGTGCATGAGACAGGTAATTGACAAATCATGTGCCTCTGTGTCCTCCGGTGCTCCTAATGGCATCTGCAAGATTTTACAGACTGGAGGAAAACAACCAATCAGAGCCCAGCTGGAGCCTGCCGTCTCTGAGCCGGCTGTCAATCTCTCGCGAACTCCATTCAAACTAGGCAGCACTGATCAAATATGAATCAATATTCTGTTACAGTAATGCCTATTTCTCACATAAAATGTTTTTCAGAAACATATTTTAGTGTACTTTACAGCTGTACAATTGTTGAATGAAGAGCCAATAGGAATGCTCTCTCTCTCTCTCTCTCTGAAATGACCTGTGATTGGCCAAAGTCTCCTGTCACGGGCTAGATTTTTTTAAAGCCTGAAAACAGAGCCATTAGGAGGCGCAGAAGTCTAGTTATCTCTCAGAACACTTGAATTACAATATGCTGAAAGGTTATTATAGAATTTTTGCCCGATGATGCCAAAAATATTCTGCCTACTGCCGCTTTAATAATAATGGATTTTCTTTGTTGGTTTTCTGTTTGCATATAGAACAGACCGGCTCAAGTAAACAAATGTTTATGCATCCTAAACAAAGATGTACGGACAGAGTTTTTCAAACTCCTGTATTTTTTATTTACATGTCTCCCGAGTGACTTTTTACCTAAATGTGCGTCGAAGACTTTGTCCACCTACTTGTTTTTCTGCCTGATTAGTCGATATTGTGCCACAGCAATGGCCGTGGTCTAAAGGCCATAGACTACTGATAGACTGTATATTACAGATAGCTAACACATTGTGGAAAATCTTTAATCTTGTTGTTCCTTCACTGAACGAGGTTATACATTTGCCACAGTCATGTCGTTAGTGTGAAGTTCAGTCCTTTAAGTATGTTAGTGGGTGATTGTCTGACCTTTTTAGAGGAAGACACTCCTCTTGTGCTCAGCAGTCGCCTGTCTGTCTTGCATGTACACCCTCAGGTCGTCTATCTGATGATCACATGAACATTTTTCTAGAGCATGTGAGAGGCCTATTTACAGGAAAGACTATCTTTTGTTTAATAGTTTGAATGGCACAAGGTTGATTCTTATTCTTAAGAGATATGATATCTTAACCTTGACTAACCTTGAAAATAGAACAGAGTAAACAGAATAGAATGATATAACCGTGGAAGACACGAGCCAGCACATTAGTTGTGACTGTAAAAACAAAATAACAATGGCTTGCCAAGACCTTTTTTTTCCTTGTTTCTTCCACACATGGCAACTGCTGCCTTTCAGCGTGTTTGTCTCTCAGTATGTGTTGACAAACGCTCTGTGTCTCTAGGGGGTCACCCCTAAGTCGAGGCTAAAAACGAGTCGGGGCCTGTATTTCCTGAAAGTTATCGTTCCCACTGGCAGCGAGTGATGGACGTGGTCGGATTACCTCTGGAATGTTTGTCCACTTATGATCTGCTCCCTAAGCCCTGAAAAACACCCCAGACCTCCCCTGAAGACTTGCAGGTTTCAGCTCATGTCTCCTGCTACTTCAGTAGTTTCATTTTCTAAACATTTCATAACATTACCAGATGCAAGATTTCACCGTGACACTGATGACGCATAAAACGGCATCAGCTTGATTTATGAAGTGATCTTTCCATGCACAGGGACCCATCACAGCAGGAGGAAGGAAATAAATATTTTGGATGTTTCTTTCGTGTATCTGATAAAACCTGACGACTGACCTTGAACCCGTAATCAGTAAACCATTGATAAGCAAAATTCCATTGAAATGAATTGTACAACAACTTATGAACTAGGGCGGTCACCATATCAGATGATCACTCCACGATTATTGTGGCCAAAAAAAAAACGATAGTATCATGGTATCTCGAGAAAAATTTGGACCAAAAAAGAAATGCCTCCATTCAAATTTATCTTTAGCTTTGTTTACTGTGTGTTTTGACTCTTTTTTTGGCAGAGGAATTGTATCCAAAATACGAGTGTAGGGAGGTGGAGAGAGAGTCTGTAAACATAACTCTACAAAAGCGTGATTTAAGAGGTGCTGGATTATTTATACAATATTATCATTACAGCTTTCAATCGATTGAAATATTTAATCCCGATTAATCGCATGATTGTCCATAGTAAATCGCAAATTAATCACACATTTTTTAATCCGTTCAAAATCTACCTTAAAGGGAGATTTGTCAAGTATTTAATACTCTTGTCAACATGGGAGTGCCCAAATATGCTGCTTTATGCAAATGTATGTATATATTTATTACTGGAAATCAATTAACAACACAAAACAATGAGAAATATTTTTAGAAACCCTCACAAGTACTGCATTTAGCATAAATAAATATGCTCAAATCATAACATGGCAAACTCAAGCCCAACAGGCAATAACAGCTGTCAGTGTGCCAGTGTGCTGACTTGACTATGACTTGCCCCAAACTGCATGTGATTATCATAAAGTGGGCATGTCTGTAAAGGGGAGACTCGTGGGTACCCATAGAACCCATTTTCATTCACATATCTTGAGGTCAGAGGTCAAGGAACCCCTTTGAAAATGACTATGACAGTTTTTCCTCGCCAAGATTTAGTGCACATTTGGATCACTATTTAACCTCCTTCGTGACAAGCTGGTATGACATGGTTGGTACCTATGGATTCCTTATTTCTAGTTTCATATGATGCCAGTATCTTCACTCTAGCTTTAAAACTGACCTGCTACAACCCCGAAAGATCAATTGCGTCAGCCCTAATTATCACATGTGTATTATTAACATGATACCGGTATATTGCAACACCCCTATTATGAACTGACATATTCCAGACATAAACATGCAGAATGGGCAAGGAGTGTTTATCTGCTGCTGTACCACTTTCCTGTCTAATTAAACACGACCAGCACTACAGGATTCAGATCATTTGAGGACTATTTGTTTAATAATTTATTATTTGTGGTTTGCCAACTTAGTAAGTGATATCTTTCCCTGCAGGGAGCTGACTGCAGAGGACCAGATTGCCCTGCTCAAGTCCAGCGCCATCGAGGTGATCATGCTGCGCTCAAATCAGAGCTTCAACCTGGAAGACATGTCCTGGAGTTGTGGTGGGCCCGACTTCAAATACCAGATCAGCGATGTCACCAAAGGTCGGTTTAAACTCTGCCACGTGTACAGTCTGACTGCTGTGAACACAAGCTAGTGTTTAGGACCATGCTCGTCAACTCTTTTTGCTCTGCTGATAGCTGAAGAAAAGACGCACATGTTACACATTAACACTGCTATTCAGAGCTTGAAGGAAGGAGCCCGGCGTTAAGATAGGGTGGGAGTAAAGAAGAGGTTACTGGCAGTTGCCTGTGTACACACGCTCATAGGAAACGGATGCTAATGCACGTTTTTTTTTTTCTGCAAAACCAGTCTTACATATCCGCAGAGGCCCCTGTGGGTACGGCTTTCATTTGCCTTTCAAACAAGACCCCTCTCTCTAGGATCAACCAAAGAATGTCTCTCCTGACCTGCTCACCACACAAAACATCCACTGTCTGGACCAGCAGAAGCAGCTCTTCTTAAAATATCACTGAATAGTTGACATGAACATGACTGGAATGCTGATGTGTTTTTCTCATGCAGTAATCAATAGTATACAAAGTATAAAAGTTAAACTCTCTTCCACGAGGGATTTCAAATTAATTCCAGCCCATGTTTCACAGTTGCAGTTCATTAGTACGATTTTTATGTAACATGGCAGTCATGGTTACTGCTGTGTATCTTTTAAAAAAGTCCAATACAATATCTTAGTTTCTATACTGATCAAAGTGATACTTTTCAATTATTAATTTTGTTTAGTAAACAAGTGTTTCCAGAAAACCTTTTTAAACTCAACTTTTTAAAAAACAAATCTTTAAAATGTGTCAATCTTTAAAGGGCAACTTTTGTATTTTTCAACTTGGTGCCTATTTTCCATGTTTTTGTGTCTTGAGTGACTAATGGGGACAACATTTTTAAATTGGTCTGAAATTGAGGGAGAACGCTGTAACCATCAGCGTCGTAGTGCAGCGTCACTGTAACATTACGTTCGATAAAAGTGCTTGATTTGCCACCGACAGGCTCAGATTGTTATTATAAGTGTTTGACAACATTATGGAAATGACCCTACAGAGAAATAAAACGTAAGCTTCATTCGTTCCGTTTGTTATTGTATCCAAGTCCCGTTGTGAAATCTGAATATCGGCCAACAACAGTTCCCACTCTTTACAGCATTCCTCCTCTGTGGGCGTAGGGTCACAGCTATCGACTGTATATGAAGATGGACGACGCGTCTCCACTTCCTCTTACTGTACAAAAGTGAAGCCAAAATATCCCGGACACGGGAGCTGCAATCGAATTCAATGACCTCATTCACATTGTGAACATCATCTAAATATTCAGCCCTGACATTGAAAATATTTTAGATAACACTAAGCTATGCTTTCTGTGCTCCAACACAACACACTCTGCCCAGCAGTCTTCAGGCACACGTCACCTCGCGGGATTTCAGAACAAGACTTCTCCTTGAGCGAGACTCTCTCCATGATGTCGGACACTTATAATAACAACAATCTGAGCCTGTCAGCAGAAAAAACAAGCACTTTTAGTGGACGTACATTGACAGTGCTCAGAAACTGTTGTCCCTATTAGTCAGTTAAACACAAAAACATGGGAAAATAGGGTCCAGGTTGAAAAAGACCAAAGTTACCCTTTTAATATTATCTTAACACAAACAGTTATACAAGAAAAAGAAGAATAATTCAATTAGAGTTAATTTATTAATTACAAAGATTAATTCATCTGAAAAAGCATTTGGTGCTAACATATTCACTGCCACAGGCACAATTTAGTCAGTGGTGAGAAAGCGTTGAGGTTCAATACACAGCACCAGCCATTAAAAAGAGGGAATGGAGGGACAGCCGGGATAATCAATGAAAACTTTTGATCAGTATTTGTATTTCTGCTTCTCATTTATGCATCTACGTAAACCCCCTAAGAAATGGCATATACAGCGATTCAAATTCACTGATTAAAAGAAATTCTCAGCTGGTAGTTCTTAGTGAAAACAAACCTGTAGAATGATCAGCATGCAAGAAAAAAAAAAAAACCCTCACCAGAGATGATTCCAACAGACAAAATGAAATATTAATGAGTTAGCGGGATGGTGACGTTCCCTAGAGGGACCTTCCTTCTATGATGGCGTATGAAGCTGATTCTATGTGCTGCACAGACAGTAATGATGTGTTGCATCCTCTGCAGCGGGCCACACTCTGGAGCTGCTGGAGCCGCTGGTGAAGTTCCAGGTGGGCTTGAAGAAGCTCAACCTGCAGGAGGAGGAACACGTGATGCTGATGGCCATCTGCTTGCTTTCTCCAGGTACCGGGGGTCTGACTGTGTGGAGGAGGGAACATATAGAGGGGTCATGATTAATTGTTTATGAGTGATCTCGTTTGCTTCTTTCTCTTTCCAATAGAGAATATATTCATTATAGCTTTTATTTGAGCAACTTAAATATTGTGATTAGATATTATTTGAAGCATTGTTTCCATCTGTCAGTCAACATAAATCACATTAAGGTGTATGTCTAAGCTATTTGAAGGCATTTTGTGTCTCTTGTGAGCATTGCCCTTTATTTGAACATGGTATGGCATGCATGCATTTGCTGAAGATGCAGTGCATATATTATACATGTATAGTTATGCATGCAAGCAAGCATGTGTAACTAAGTGGATATTTGCATTCATGTGTGTGTGTGTATAGGGGGCACCTCATTATTCAGTAGATGTGCTCTCCCTGATCTAAAATTAGCCAGCCACCTGACCACAACGGTAAATATACAAACACAAAGATGATGCATTTTTATGTTAATTTACAATTGAAAATTGTTTTTGTGGGTAAATTAACAGTTCATTTTGGTTCCTTTTTAGTTTGTGTTACAAATGTCTCAAGAGAACTTTTACAAGCCATAGTCCGTTCGGTTAGTCCAGATCAGAGTAAAATTGATACTTTTGGTTCGTTTGGTTTCACAGTGAACAAATTAAAGCAGACCAAATGAAAAAAATTGGGCATGTACAAAAGACCGACTTTATCTTTTTCGTCTCGAGAGCTGCCGCTTCTAAGCAGGGAATCACAGACTTTAATATATTGCTGTCAAAGTGTTTTCACTCGGCACGGTACTTTGAGCACGAATCCCTTCTCCAGTTTCTCAAATTACTTTATATAGTCTCTATTTTTGCGGATTTTATTTATCATATTCTGTCATGCAATCACCGGACTTCTGCAGAAGTCCAGGTCCGTCCTCTCCCACTCATGTTAACCTGTCGTTTACCTGTGTCTATCTCAACAAATGCTCGCACAGGCAGCCTGCGTTTTGGTTCGCTTCGAAGCGGTCTGAGACCATCTCTCGCAAGCTGTCTTGGGCCGGTTGTTTTGGTCTGCACCAGAGTACAATTACTGCCTTCACAACCGCCCAAACAAACCGAACCAGGACTTGAACCACACCAGAGTTAAATTAAAACAGACTAAATGTTGGCTTTGGAATGCACCCTAAAGGCCCTGACAAACAAAACCGACAGTCCACTTTTTCATGTATGTATCATAACAATTACAACAGTCCTGGCCTTCCAGTTTTTTGAATGACAAAACTACCGTTACCTGCTGGTAGGGAGAGTTATTTCATCTCACGCAGGCGCAGAACGTATGTGGTAGTTGGCCGTCGGCTGTAGTCTTTGCGGTGTTAGAGTGCAATGTTTTGGCCAAGGCAAAAGCGACGTGAGGTGACTCATCTGGTGGCTTTCATCGGCGCTAGTTCTTTGATGTCAGTTTGGTGTGTCCGGGCCTTAAGACTCTCCTCTCCGCC